>JAIPRL010000183.1:0-186705 GCA_025469235.1 Pemphigus obesinymphae
AACATGAACAGTATTATACTCTATGATGTACAAAGCATTATTCAATATTTAAATATTATTCGTGTTAACAATCACTTATAGTGGTTACTTATTTTTATAAGTAACGATTTTAATATTTAATAAAAAAGGAGATATTTATGTTAAAGATGGTTTTTTGAATGAGATTTTTTTAAGGTAATAAAAAAACAAATTGGGTGATTATAAGGTCAATAAGAGGGGGTGGGGAGGGGGTACTGTCTCACTAAGAAAAAAAAATTTGGGTTGGCAATTATTTGGACAGTTCAATCAACAAATTTGTGAAAAGCCTTTGTTTTTCTTATTACTCTACCACAAATATTTCATAGGAATGACAGTGATTGAGGAGGGGGTGCAAATTCTGTTCATTGCCAGGGGCGCTATTGGGTCTTGCTATGGCCCTGGTGGCCAGAATTAGGGGAAGTAGTTACTAGATACTGCGGCTCCATTGAAGGTAGACGCGGTATCTCTGCCCAGTACGCTGTTTCTGTTTAGTACGGTACCCCCGGTATACGGATGTGGTATCGGTGTTCGTCGGCCATATGTCTACGCTGATTTGCCTTCGGGGTGGTTCAGATGCCTGCAAGCCTTCTTGAGTAGCGCTCAGTGCTAATAGAAGGTGGCTGCTGGGACTGGAAACGGCAAAACCCCCAAAACCCTGGTACAACTGTTGAGACTTAAAGTGTCCTGTACGAAAGGCGAATTTTTCTTTTCTGATTTTCTCTGCTAAGTTCGATTGAGCATTTCGAGTACGACTTTTTTAAAATATTTTGATGTAGAAGATACTACTACTGTGCAATAGGGCAATAGGTGCAAAAGTTCTCCGGGACTCGGTGGTTCTTCCCAGTTTTTGGTATGGATATGATTATTGCTTTTTTTCTAGGCAGCTGGGATGTAGCTGAGTCTTAAGCGTCCATTAATCATTTTTATTAGGGTCAGAATTTTATTGGGAGGAAGAACATTTTAATTATATTTTGAATTTTTTCTGGTGATAAGAAAAGG
This sequence comes from Pemphigus obesinymphae, assembly GCA_025469235.1. Classification (NCBI taxonomy): domain Eukaryota; kingdom Metazoa; phylum Arthropoda; class Insecta; order Hemiptera; family Aphididae; genus Pemphigus; species Pemphigus obesinymphae. Next base: position 1,018 of record JAIPRL010000183.1, read on the forward strand.
GTTGAACGATCGAAATTTGTGGATTTTACATGCTGAACATTATTAGACACTTCCGCGTTGGTGAAGCCTGAATTTGGCAAAAATGTATTTTCTAAAGAGTCAGCGACTAGTTCGGCCTTCAGTTGGCCGAAAACACCAAGCCATTTAGATTACTGATGTCATGTATTGTAGAGCCGGTGGTTTTTTCAGTAATCACCTATTTCATTTATATAGTGAATAATTTTTTGTATATAGCCAGTAAAGGAATCATTTGTCCCATTGGTTTTACTTATAGGGTATCAAGTAGGTTTCTACACCGCTACCATTCACGGTGAAGAAGGCTTTTTTCCTGGGTTTCCAAAAGAATTTCGAATGTACTGCTTTAGATAACAAATTGTATGCATCTGGTGAAGATTTCTAACGCTTCGTAAATTTCAGAGGTATTTTGAGTGAGTGAGTTTATTAACGAATCATATTCTTGCATTAATCGCATACATTTCTTCCAATTTATCGGGTAGACAGTGATTGGTAGTGAGGAAGAAATAGAGAAACTCAATATTTCCAGTAGTACAGAGTTATGGTCAGACGATAATTTATTTAAATTAAGTCTTTACCTTGGTAATGTAGAGAAACGAGTGGGTAGACGTTGTAGAGTAGGTACATTGCCGTTAAGATGTTAAGACCATCTAATTGCTGCCGACAATACATATATATATATATTAAACAAATGGTTACCCCCTATTGCATCCCTCATTCAATCGATGTGACATAAATCGAATGAATTTCGCGATATCGGCTACAATATTTTATTATTTTAAGTTTTACAAATTATTTTGTAATAAATAAATAATTTTTACTTTTATAGTTTGTATAGCTTCCTTAACATTTAATTCTTGGTTGTTAGTTATTAATAATAATTGTTTTAATAGTTTTATCTAGATTTTTATTCGTCCCCGATACTAGATATTTAATATTTATTAAATGTTCTGTAAATCAAATACCTACCTAGTTTATTCTACATAATATTATCATTTAGGTATCACAATTCGCATACATTGGATAGATACTGCATAGTAAATCCTCGATTTCTGATTTTTTTTAGAATTTATATTTTGTAAATACTATAAATAAGGGGTTTAAATTATTATTTTTTTACAATACTATTTCTGCGTTAAATTTTTTTAAAATTTTTCCTATCCGATTTAATGTTTTTCGGATGAATATTAAAGCTTTATTCTTTTTTATCTTTGTCTACTCGTATTTCACTTCTTTCACTACTCATTATCTACTAATTACGTTTATTACTTGTGTCGGCTCACATATATTTTCTAACTAATTTTAGAATCATGTCTTTTCACTACCAATCAAATTTAATTCTTTGTCAGAATCGTCTTTTTCTACTGGGATATTTCTTAATCTGTATATACTATATAAAACGTTTTATATGCGTACATATTACGAACACTGCATTTTGAATATTTCATTGACTATAGGAATATCATTCATATTATTTACGAATGTACTATAACTTTATGTGTATTACGTACCTTTATATTATATACACGGTAGGTTCATATATGTATGTTGCAAATACAATACCATGTAGAAATCTATGTACGTATAGATTTAGTCGGTTTATCGGCTATTCGGCCGAAATATGTTGTCGATTCATTTTGACCGAATGCAAATTAAACGGCTATTGTTTTGGAATTTAAAATGAAATATACACATATAGTCGGTATAAACACGCAACACTATTTATATATAAACGCAAAAATAATGGACCGTTTGGCCGATTTGCATATTATATTATCGAGTGCAGCTTTTATGTTTTCATATTACAAACGCGAAAAATATACATTTACTCGACTCGACCTGTATAAAATATAAATATTATTATTATATTATGTCATGAGTTTAAGATCGAAAACCCACTTACTCTTTGAAAATAACGCGAATGACGTCAAAAACGACTTACTGCGTCGAGCGACGGTTGTTGAGTAATTGACAGACGCGGCCCTTAAGTTTATAATATGGTAAACGGTTCTATATATCGTCCGGTATTTTTAAAGGGTTTAGGCGGAAGTTTTTCAAGATTTAACTGTCATAACACTTTTTTCAATATTTCAAACGATTCGTTTCGATTATTGACTATTCAATAAAACGGTTTACTACATATTTGACTTTCGATTCCAAGAAATTTATGAATATAAGTTTCAATGAAATACATGCAAATATATATTTTAGTACTGCACTCATAATAATGTGTTATCCAACAATTGAATTGGAGAGAAATAACATAATATATAAAATCTTTTTATTAAATAAAACCCCTCTAATTTTTAATTATAAACGAAGCGAGGAGTTAGCAGTTTTACAATGTTGTTTATTTTATTTTCTGGAAACAACTTTTCCAATTGTTTTATATGTGTGCCTATTTTCGGGTGACAAAAGTTGAATAAAGATTGCGCTTTAGACTTTAGTGTGGTAATTTTTAGATTTTTCGATTTTTGATTTTTACATACTCTTTTTCATATGTAGGACAATAATAATGCAAAGATAATATATATATATATATATATTTTTGGCTCCTTTTTTCTACTAAACTGTGTCTCTCTTTTAATTATTTTCCTAAATCAACATTCAAGTCTTGGTGTTATCAACCATAATCAAGATAATCTTAACAATAAGTTGAGATTACCTGCAGTAATTATTTATAATAACTTGAAGATTTATACATAATATTAATAAATCGTGTAATGAATACAAATGATCTGATAAATCAGACAATAAATTACGATGTACTAAACTGCTAAATGTATAAAACATTTACGTACAGCTGCAAGACAATATCAATTACTATACCTAATATACTATACTATGTACCTAATCCTTTAGAAAATAATTTAAAAAATCAAAAGTTAAAATTCTTAAAATCCATCAGTTTCAAAATGGAAATGAAAAATGTTAAATATTGTGTAGTTGGTACTAATATAAGGTCAATATGAATAATTCATTATATGTACATGATATATTATGTAATTTAAAAATCACCAGTGTCATCGCAGATATTTTAAACAGTTTTAGGTAGGTACCTACATAAAATATAAAGAATGGACGAATACAAATGAAATAAATTTATTAGATAATACGATTTTAGTAAAATTTAAATAATAGTTATGTAGTAGGTAACGTTAAAATAACAATAGGTATGCATGCATTTGTTATGATGTTAACAGACTCGTATGTCTCTCTAAAGTTTCACGGAGTTTCTCATATGATGATAAATGGTATTAAGAATACGAATAAATTAACGACAAGTTGCATACTTCAGTTTCAAACAGTAAAATTATAATAAAATTAAATAAATATAATGGTAGGAGGTAATCATTATATAGAAATTTCGCTAGTTTAAAAAGTGTAAAACTAACTTCAATATAAAATGCGTCATGTTTTACTAATTTAACATAGCATAATTTATATTATATTAGGTACCTATATAATTGTACACATTATATCATGTTCATGTACATAATTTTTTTAACATAAAAGTAATTTGAATAATTAATATAAAATCTACCTAAGAAATAACGAGTCACAAAATACTAAAAAAGTAACTACCTACTAAAAATCACTGACTTGTAACTAAACTAGTTACTATTATTCCGTATACTAATTTAGTAATATAACGAGTTACTAGTTTTTCTTACTGACTTTTTATTTTAGCGACTTATTATTATGATTTAAAAAACCTCAAGTTACTATTAATACATTATAACAAAATAGGTACTGAATTTCGAAAATTTAAATATTAAAATTAAAAAAACTAAAACCGATTTTATGTATTAGGTAACGTATTATATAATATATTGTGATGTGTGTATGTGTCTGTACGAAGACCAAACTCCATACACGAAAATTCGTGTTGGTAATTTAATACAACAAATGTTCACAAATTATAAGTTTAAATAGGTACTAATATGTTGAATTCGTTTCTGCGATTTTATACTTAAAAACAAAAAATAGTACTTAAAAATAGCCTTGAAAACTAATATATAAATAACAGTTATACCTATTTAAAAAAATACTTATGATAAAATTTATTAGGCATATTATTTTATTATTTTTTTATAATATTTACATAGGTATTACATGTATATATTCGGTATTCTATACACAGTGTGTATAGTAGAGAGTCGACTATTAATTAAATTATTAAATAATAATTTAAAATTACCCGTCAGTTGAGAAAATCCACTCACTTTATAGTACCTACCTTTCTTTGCTACTAACCACCTTTATAATTCTCTAGGACCCTAGCTTTAACTTTGAGTAATTTGTAAATAACTTTGTTGAACATGTTAATATTTTCAAGAGTTATCTACTTGTATTTTGTAATTGTTTTTTTTGGGTTAAAACCACGTTTTATATATAAATAAATTAATTAAATTGTATATGTTTATGTATCACATATATACTGTATATACTGTAAAGTAATATTTACCTACATGTTATTTTAATCACTATAATTACTAATGTGGTTTGAATTTAAAGAAAATGGTAAATCAACTCTCATATATCTCCAGTGTTAGGTGACTTTTAAAAAGTAACTAAGTTACGTTACTATTTACTAGATTAAAAGGTAACTAGATTACTTTTTTGTTACCAAAATACAAAATTAATAGCGTTACATTACTTTTTCAATTCAAAATAACTAAGTTACAATGACTGAATGACTGTTACTTTTAACATTTTTAAATATGTAAAAATGAAAATAATAAAATAAAATGTCAAAAATACTTTTTTTTTTTCTAATAGTCATTAATAAAATATTATAAAATTTAATATCATGCCAACTCTAACTTATATGAAATCATAAAATCGTTAAAATATCTACTTTTCTCAGATATGATATTTCATCGGTAATTTTAGACGAATTTGTTAGAATAGACTGTATTTTTATTTATAAATATGTAACGCGTTACTTTACAAAGTTACTTACAGATAACTAACGTAGTTACTCTTACGTTACTACAAAAATTAAATATTAAAGTTACTATAACGTTACTCGAAAATGTAACCACGTTACAGTAACGAATAACGTCCGTTACGTTACTACCCAACACTGTATATCTCAATATACCGTCTAAATTGAATAAATAGGTATTTCCGAAATTTACAGTTTATTAAAACGTTACTTAAATAAGTTCATTTTATTTTCATGCGAGTGGGTACATATCTACATATCACAGGAATAACTTATCTACGTTACTTAATCCAATAATTAAGTAACTGCAACTGAACTCGTATACTAAAATTAAGTAACTTACTCAGCTTTGACTAATATATAATATAATATAGGTATATATGATTTTTTTTTTTAAATACGCCTATCGGATTAAATTTATTTTCAGAGTGAAGGCCTATATAGTTTTTCAGCTCTCCCGAATCGGGTGAATTTCTGAATATATTGACGATAGCTCGTGAAATACATAATATATTATAAAACACCGGACCGACAGTGTAAGTGTAAGAATGGACTCTGAATACCAATTCACCGGAAAACCATTTATCATATCGCCACGTACTTATGATATACATAGGTTTTTAGCGAGTTACGCACCTACGAAATACGTCGACCTTTGCCGCTTTATGAATCGGGTTTGGTATTATTTTTGTCATAATATTCACATATACGTATAATAGTACAATAATAGTATACATATTTTTGTTAAAAAAATATGCGAAAAAAATTAAAACAAGTATATTTTTTTATTATTTTGCTATATACAAACGGATAAGATGCGAGCATAATCTAGACCCTATTTCTGTGAGTAAAAAACTTGCATGTGTAGTAGTATAATTTCATGTGTTAACACTATACAATAATATACCTATATACTTATTTGATTGTATCACACATTTGTTAAATTTCGAATTACATGTATGCGAAAATATTTGCAATGGGACATAGGTATACGCTAATATCGTTTTCGTTAATTCACTGGCCCAGAACGAAAAGGTTCTGAATTCAATATTCATTTTTACTGTCGTAATTTGTATTACCCATTTCATTTATTTAAAACGTATATTTTAAAATGCACGTTTGAAGCTAATAAAATGAGATTCGCAAAAGTCTATATATGGATAGCTATAGAGAAAATTCATAAAATTCTAAATTATTATCAACCTTCGTTATAGGTTTTTAAACATAAGTTTAGACACCAAGGGCGAATAAATAATTTTAAAATTACTAAAGACGGATAAAATAACTTTTAAAATGTAAAAATGTACCTTGTAATGCCTATAAATTATAATAATAGGTATATTATATTATATCTGTACGTTTGAATATTATATTTAAGTATAGAAATTTATATATAGGTGTTTATTATAAATTAAGTATATTGTATTAAATTATGTAGGATTCATATTGTTTTTTTAAAAATAAGTAACACAAGCCATCTATATTGATATGTAGGTGAAATTAATACATTATATTATTATGTAGGTAACAATTTATTATAATTAATTGAAGTTTATTTTTGGTACATATAATTTATAATTTTTTATAGTTTTGACTTTTGAGTAATTTTAAAAACCAATTTTGGGTATTCCATAGTTTTATAATAATGGTGAATACCCATCTAAAGAACCTTAATCAAAAATTAAAAATATATAGACGACCATGTAATATGTATTTTACATATTTATACCATTTATTAGATACATTATATTTATATATTTATACAATATAGGTACCATCTTAATTCGTTAATAATATTATCTCTACTTATTTTTGGTTTAGATTTTTTTTATCTCGCAGGAAATTCTTATTTTTCTTGATTTTCGGACGATTTTTCAACCCCCAAAATCCCCTCTTGCGTTCCACTCTGTTACATATTTTATTATATCCACGCTGTATCCGTAGTGATTATAGTAAAATTACGATTCATAGTTACAAGAGAGATAAATATTATTCATTGTTTTGTCATTTTTATTTCCGTTTAAAATAAATTTAGAAACTGGGAATTTAGTACATATTAGTACAGTAAATTTTATAATTAGGACCCAGATGTTGACGAGTTGTTGATCATATACGAGTACGTTGTTTCTTAGGCGACTTAGTTTTTTGGCTAAAAATGCGTTATACACCCATCATTTACGAATCTAAATAACACATAATTTTAATTTAGTATTTTTTTTTTATTTTGTTTATTTGTTATGTATTTTTGATTCGTGTTGTATTTTAAGTTAACTTTTACTATTCTTTAATGAAATATCATAAATTACAAAAACAGTAAACAGTGAGTTATTATCACAACAAATGATCTAAATTACCAAAATTAATTTTGGATTTTGAATGTTAATGGAATTTTTTGTGTGTTTTTTTAGTTAATTAGTACATTTTCTTAGAAACTATAGGCTATCAATAACCATTTATATATATATTTATATCCATATACTCTAATTATAGGTAACTACTTATATCCAAATATCTATATTAAGCTGGTATTTAGTCATTACTGGTACCTACTGTTATATATTGGTCATATATGGTTATTAAATTGTTATTAACTTTTCATATAAACTGGTCAATCATTTTTACATTAACTAATTAATTGAATTAGTTTACATTTTAATTTAACCAGGGAGATATTATTTATTATATAATATTTTTATTACATTAGTTCCGAAGGATATTGTTGACATTTGGTGACTATAGAGATATAGATATTATTTGTTGTTTAATTGTTTATTAGTTCGTTGTTTATCATTTTTAGTTTTCGATTATCTTTTTTTAATTAGTTTAGTAAATTGTTCTCCGGAAAACATAATTTTATAAAGATATGTCAAGCGTTTAAAAATACGTTTTCCTTTAATTTTCATAACAGCTGATGTTTACACTTTAAATTCAACTGAAAGTCACAATTTAAGTTTTGTATGGCACGATTTTGTTCAATCGCTCGTCAGATTGACAGAGATAGCATACATTTATGAGAGCAAATACATATTTTATTATCTTAAAGATTCAAATTATATTCTTCTAAAAAGAAAAAAAATGGAAATAAAAGAAAAATAAACTTTTATTCAAAGTTGATACTTTTTTCCATTTTAACTTCAACTAAACAAACAAATTTTCGAATAATTTTCTTTAACTAAATTAACTTTTAACCAAAGGTTTTATTAAGGCTTATTTAAATAATAATAATAATAATAATAATAATATAGTTTAACAACTACATAATGCTATTTATACTGAATTCAAATTTAAAATTTGGGGAAAAAATAAGTCGGTCTGCGTTTTATATGATATTATTATTTTCGCCGTGAACTCCAAAATGTTTACAAACATTTCAATTCGAGCTTACGGATTCTTATCGACATGACGTGCCCATTCCATTAGGTATATTTATATCTAATATAAGAACGTTGTCGTGATTTATTTTTTCTGCCCCGGTTTCCGACAATGTGCGATCGCATTTGTAATAATATTATTTTATTATAATATGTCTCGAACAATCGATGGAAATATGTACGGAAAATACGACATTGATCTTTGACATTTCATTTGTACGCTTCAGATGGGTGAAACTCCGAAAACATGCGCTCCAGTAAAATCGAGAATTTGTACACAAAAAATCAACGCGCATGCGTATATTTATTTCTACGTCACAATGGTTTTAGGTACATAAATATGCATTAAATTGTATGGTACTTACGTACATTTTCCGTTTTATTATTAAATGCGTATAATAATATTCTAGTTCGTTGTTATTTGTTGAAGAATTGGTTTCATCGTACAATTCGTTAAGTTATTTATGTTATTATTGTTATTTCCTTTTTCAAATTCTGGTTATTATATTACCTATGTATAGACGGTAGACACATCTCGGAAAGTTTATTTTAAATACAGACTAGTTCCAACACAAGGATAAAAATCAGATATTTTAGTCAACTTTAGTAATTGATTTTTATTTTTAAACAGTTATTATAAGTATTAAGATGATGTTACACCCCGCATTTGTTGTCTCTGTCTATCTAACAGATAATATAGCAAAATCACACTACGCAGAATTGAAATTTTGGTGTTTAGGTTAAATTTAGAGTATAAACACCTATTACAAAATTTAAAGCGAGGAATATTTTCAAGTGAACCTCATGGGCATTTTGTAAAATATTGTCTCACGAAAAAGTTAAAGCTATTTAAAAATATCAAAAACTAAAAATGCCGTAACTTATTTTTCTGACAATATTTTATAAATATTTTATATTTTATTTTATAATATTTTATGAGGTTCACTTCACTTGAAATTATTCTTCTCGTTAAATTTGATAATAGGTTTTTAAGCTCTAAATCTAACCAAAATGCCATAATTTCAATTTTGCGTTGTATAATTTTGCTATATTGCCAATTAGATGGACGGAGACAGAAAATGCGGGTATAGCATCCTCTTAAGTAAGTGACTTGGATAAATTACAGTGGGTATTGCGAATAAAAATAACTCGGAAGTTGCTATAAATTTTCACAAAACTAAAGGCATTTATGGCTTATTAAATAATATGAATATGGCTCAATCAAAAGTTAACTCTTCTGTGTTTAAATTAAAATGCATCTATATAGAAATAATATACCCACAATAAATTAATAATAAAATATACCTACGGCGAGTGGACAAAAGGAAATAAGTATAAAAAAAAAATAAAATACTTCTTTTGGAAAAAGTATTTTTTTCGATGTGTCAAAAAACGTCATTACAAAAAAAAAAAAAAAAATAGATGAAATGTATTTAGGCCTGCAGTCATTAGAAGTACTTCGCTGATCGGATACTTATGATCAGTATACAGTGGTCGATCTATTGAATTTGAAAACGGTGTTAAATAATTTATTTCGACAGTGGCAAAGCGTCATAAGAGACAATGAGACTCGTTTATATTTGAAGAATTATTAATAAAATATTTAATTTTAAAATTAAGAATTTGGTATAAATGTCAATGAAAAACGTGATTTTATTTCAAGTTATTTTTTATCTATCTCATTATATATCCGCTGTGTGATTCATTTCCAACCTTTCAAAAATGGTACAAAAATAGACTTAGAGAAACCGGCTCAATGTGTCTCTTATCCAATACGTGATTATAGGTTAGGTTGTATACATGACGATTCTAAGTGAAACTCGGTAATATTTTCCGATTTATTACAATTTTCCGTTACGGTTAAAAAACAACCTTTTTAAATTACCAATTACAATAAATGTCCTATCAATACAATTTTAATCTGAAAAATAATACTTCACTTCTTTGATAAACCAAAAAACGTATGTACAGTATACAATAAAACGAACCAAAGTTTAACATTTCCTAAAAGTTACTAATAAGCGGTCAAAAAGTTTGAAATTTGTACGGCATCAATTTAGTGCTATAGTAGGTATTTGGTGTAAATTTAAAGTTTCTGACATTATAATTTTCCAATTTATAATAATTTTGAATTTTGAATAATTTTTGGTAGTTTTCATTTCTGATAAAGTGAGAAAATCGAAAAATGAATTTTGAAATGATGTAGTATAAATTTTTTATCAAAAATTTCTCAACTCAAAAAAAAAAATTATAGAAGTTATGAGTATATGTATGTATAAGTCGGTAATAATATCGAATTTGAAGTTTTTATGTTATTTTCCAATTTTTCGTGAAGATTGGTAGTATTTTGTTAGGCTTTTAAAAACTATTTTTGAAAATTAAACCTTTATAGCTCTATGAAGTACCAACTATAACGAGTTTCCTATCAAAAATATCCATAGGTACTAAAAAACTCTTAAATTACTACTTCTATCGAAAAAGTGTATACAAAATTATAAACATAAAAATACATCATTTTGAAAACCAATGCATTCCTTGTTATGTTAAGAATTTTAAATACACACACACACACACACACACACATATATATATATTGGCTAATCAACATAGGTCATTAAAATCTATAATTATTTGTTATATAAAAAAATAATAATCATGAAAAATAACTTATTCTCTTTGTTCGCACGCAGTCCATAATCCATTAATATATACTTCTCTAATGTATTCAAGATAATCAATTAAAAATCTTTATTTTATCCAACAATAATAGTATTTTACAAAAATCAATTTATTAAAAAACTAAAAACTAAATAATAATATAAATAATATAGAAACACTAACGTACCGTATAAAAACATTTTATAACCTAACCTATAACAAAAATCTATCGGAACGCAATATAATAGATATAATAGATATATTATAATCAGTTTTATTTGCTTACACAAGTCAATGCCAAAGCCCAAAATTCATACGTTATATAATATTTTATTATATGTTTTATTCGCACGTGTAAAACTGATAAAAAAAAAACCGTATATATATAGCCATATAGGTATATATGAATGAAATCTTGAAAATGTAGAAAATTTACCTTTTTTTTTTTCATAAATCAAAACATCAAACACAAATAAACATGTTCTGCGAGTACGAGTACGTTTATAGATTTTTCTTTTTAACTTTTAAATGTAGATACAGCTCGCAAATAAAAGTCATAATAATATGTTTATGTTTTTTGTAAAACAGATAAGAATGTATATTAATATCTGAAATATTAAAAATTCAGAAAATTTATGTTTTTTTCATGAGTCAGAACTTTAAGTATAAAAAATACATGTTTTGCAAGTACATTTCTAGAATTTTTTGTACGTTTTAATAAACAACTCACGCCTCTACTAATACGGAAATCGGGCACTACTCGATCTGCGAAAATTCCAATTTCAGTTTTGTTTTACTTACCATATACTGTCATATTATGTTTCTATTAAATCCAAAAATATGCATCATGTGTAACGAACGTTATTATATACCGAGAAATATACGTATTTATTATATGTACTTACATACAATAGTACATATATATATATATATATGTGTGTACTATTGTTAACTCGAAATTCGAAAGAATTAGAATATCTATCATTCTGTGCAATTGCGTGGGTATATTATCAGACCACAATATTCACAAATGTGAAATTCTATACTACTGTACAATATATATTAATATACTATTGAAATTAGAAATGTGTATTTAATTGAACTGCATAGAACGTAAAAGTGTAATTAATTGACTTTTGAATTTGAATTTGAAAAATACGTCCGACAATCATATTATTAGAGAAGTACCGTATGGCGTACAAACGAATGCAAAGGCTATAGTAATAATGCGTGTTTTCACTCGTATAATATAAAATACAGACTAGTGTAAAATAATTTTCAAAAGTATTTCAAAAACATATTATTCTGAATACTTAATATATATATATATATATATATATATGGTGTTCAGTCAGTATATGTATTCGAATACTTTACGATCCAAATTATTGGCCGATATATTTTACAAAAATCAGTATTCCAAATATTTTTAGAATACTTTGTGTATTTTGAATGTGTTTTTTTCTTATGGTGTATGTATAAAATTTTTCGGATAAAAAAAGTAAAATGAGAATTGCGAGTACTTATAGAACTTTTTGATAATAAATTTGTTCTAGTCGGTACCTGCGTTTAGAGCTATAGAAGTAATTTTTGCAGTAGTTTATTTATAAGCGTAACGAAAAACTACCGATCTTAATGAAATATTGTTATAAATCGAAAAATAACAAATAAACGTGTCATGGTTACTGAATTTATAAGTATATATTTTTTTACAAATGTATTTTATACACGTTTTTGATAGCCGATACGTTATAGAGATCTACATTTATTGAATTCACCAGTAGTTTTCTTAAGTATAAAGAAAAACTACCGAAAACTTGTTACAAATTGGAAACTTCTAATGCCAGAAACTTGAAATTTACTATTGCACTATAATGATGTGATAAAAACATCAAAATGACGTTGACCATTTTTAACTATTTTGAAATTCATTTGTTTTCTTTTTATGAGTGTAGTTATAAACTTTTTAAATAACAATATTTATGGTAGGAAATTTATTGTTGTAGAAAAATAAAAATAAAAATTTTAAATTTTCTCATTATTTTTGTAAGCTTTGATTTAAATATATGGTTAAGAAAAGCTACAGCAAATATCGGATAGTTAAATAAGTCAGAAAATAATTCTATCTGCATAAGACTTTGCTCAGAATTATTTTATCGAAAAAAATTATTTATCATAACTTTAAAATTCATACATCATCAGTATCATATCTGATATGCTGTGTTTCTACTCCCTACTGACCGGTTTTATTTTATATATACTATTTACATTGGAGTCTGACGAAAATATACAAAAACATTTTCTTTTAAAATTTTCATTACCTAACACTTTAAAGTATTTTTTTTTTTTCTAGGAATAAAATATTATTAAAAAGTACTCAAAAATTGCAGTATAAAATAATTTCAAAAGAAAAGTACTTAATAAGTATTTTGCTTATAGTATTCCGAATACTACGTTCTAGGACTGATAGAATATAAATAATTAAATAGGTCAAAAAGTAAGTATGGTCATAACTCGAAAACTAAAACTAATTTTCAAACATGATAATAATTGTAAGGAAACAAATCAAAAGACTATATATGTGGAAAGCGATTGCATATCCGTTGAATTTGGTGAGGGGAACTTTGTGATTATACCAAATGTTACGTTCCAATGTTTTGAAAATCACAACTCCTTTGGTTGACTTTCTAAGTCGTCATCGGACCTTGATTGTTTTCCGTGTCCTTTTTGAGGGTTTCACCGTTATAGTAGCCCCGTTGATTGTTGTACGTTTTGGCATAAACACTACATCGTGTCTTGGTTGCCAAAAAAGGGGTCAACATAGCCACTTTTTTTGGCGAGTTCTTGTGTGTTTCCACTTCAATAATCTTTTCTTTGATTCTAGTTGAAAATAACGAACCCATTATCACTATTCACGGATTAATGAAAAATTCATTTTATTCACTTATATTATATCACTTATATAATTATAATTATTATAATAAAATCACTTATTCGGTATACACTATGTATAAAAGCAATTAAAAAGTAATTATTATGTAATATCATTTTCATTAGGTTTATTTAAGTAGTTTTGAAATCGTATGAAAAAAAGTCGATTTAAAGTGACTATTTCCATTTCCTATTATTTTTGTGTCGAGTCTTTCTAGTATTTTTTTTTAAGTACTTGGCGTTTTTATATTATTAACATCATTACTAGGTACTATGTGCACATTACTGTAGACAATTTTCTACAACACACCATACAAGTGTACATGCATTTTATACCTACGCGATGCTTAAAAACAAAAAAATGGTCAAATTCGCAGTATAGTAGCCTTAAGATCTTAAGATAATCGTAATTATACTATAGATACTCACAAAATATACTTAAAGATAATTTCAAGACATATATTATAATTTATGACTATATAGGCGTAGAATGGGAGAAGGGATGAAGATGGATATACCATGATATATCATGAAGATAGATTATAGCCACTAAAACTAAACTCGACCCTCTAAAAATATATATATATATATAAATCATCTACAATGGCTGGGTGCTTTTTTTAACTTTTTATTTTGTATGGGAAAAGTTAGCATATTTTACTCATTATTATTATTCTAAGCTCAATGCCAGTTTCTTGAAAACATCAATAACATAGTAATTAAAATCTAAGTGGGTACCGTTAATACTGAAAATTATATATATATATATGTCTAACACAATTATGTCAACTATTCTTTAGAAGTAGATTTAAGACTTTAGAATTCTCTAGTTAAATTTATTCGAGAATACATGTAATTCATTTAATATCCAACATCCAATTAGATAATAATTTTAAAAGGAAACGTTTTATTGTTGTTTTTGATAAATTGTATTTTTATTAAAGCAAAGAATATTAGTTATTGCTAATTAATAGGTTTAAATTATAAAAAGGTAGGAGCAGGATATAAAGCTTCGAATAAGAATGTTGATATAGGAATTGATCATCTATAATGTTATTCTTTTCTTCTCTTCTTTTTTTTTTCTAAAGACCATGGCTGAATCTACATATATTCGCTGCAGCCAGTCAATACAATTGTTTCTTCTACGAACGTCATTCTCGGTTTTCATTATTCAAGTCCATTGATTCTTTCTTCAATTATGTTAGTTATGATGAAATATTGTATCATTAATAGTGTCATGCGACCTGATAATTTTTCATTTCTCACTCTCACATGGTAGTTAGCAATATTCTTTCCTCTAATATAAGTTAGAGCATTTTCGCAGATTATATATCCGGTAAAGAAGAATGGTATGGTACTATAATATAATTTTTCTCCAAGTCTAAATTTCGCAGATTGTGTCCAGTTTTCTTTTATTGCGTTAGCAAAATACTCCACACTTTTAGTAAAGTCTTTTTCAGATCTTCAATTCAAGATTAAGTGTATTCATTTCGGTAAAGTATTTTTTTTTTTAGTTTTGGATTTCTATAAACGTTTAGACACCTTATATTCCCGTAGTGCTCGTCCATCCCATTGATACGTTGTGAAAGGTACTAATGCTAGGCGTACGACACATGAATAAAATCTATTGTTCTCGACAAGATAGATCCTATAACCTTGAAATATATAGAGAGCTGCAATAGTAGCTTGACATTGAATTCTACGTTTATAATTATATGTTTCTGAGGTACCTTTATTATTTGATACCTGTCAAACTAATTTTTGTGATAACGATTATTTTACTAACGTGGTAGTCACATTTAATAGACCAGTGGGCGGTGGAAAACGTAAATAAATAACATAACAAATATGTATCACATATCATTTCTAGTACTGCGAGTGTATACCACAAGGTACATAACATTGGAACATAACTTTAGGTATCAAAATTACTGGTACACCACATTTGTCTTATCACATAAAATGCCATTTCTTTTATATTCTCTTGCTAGTGTACATAGTTATGAATGTTAATATGGTTGATTTTACAATCAATTGATTTAAAATTTGAAATTTAAAATTTACTAGAGGAACAGAAAACCAAACAAAATCGTTGCTGTGATTACCAATATCAACATTTACAATATTGTTAACCGTTTTGTTGGTTTTAGATTTTTTTACTTAAGTACAGTAGGTTAAACAAACGGTTTTTAATTTTTTATGGAATTATAGTTTATTGTTTATCGGAAAACATGTTTAGAAACCAGGAACTTAGCACCATCGCAGAGTGAGCTTTCCGTTTATATTATTACCGTTTTCGCACCATATTGTGTGCGCACCGCTGCAGTATAATGCACGACGTGTGCACGTCTGTAGAAAATCGTCTTCTTTAAACCGTGCCAACACGATGTTGTCAAAACACGACGAAATTCGCTGCAGCCGTCTTCGCGCTGTGACCGTTTAGACTCGCGCAATATTATACTCGCGGAGACGACCCAAAGACATACATTATAATACTAATCGACATCGGTGCAACGGATGTACACGACCATTTATAAAAATATAATAATATGATAAACGGATCTGCGTGCATATGATAATAACAATATGTATTTTAACAAATAAAAAAAAAACCATTTCGACGATAATAATAATCGATCAACGAGACGATGACTGGGCACACACATGGGACGATGGCTGCTGTAAGAGGGTCCATATTATATGAATCGATGGCTAATTGCGGCCGCGTAATGCAGCCCAAGTACGGTACGCGCAATTGTGCAAATACATACGATGCCTACGATAAGTAATGTACCGAATTTGATTTTATATTTATTGTGTATACTTTTTTGCCATTTATAGTCTTTCTCAAAAGACGTCTTCGACGAAGGCGCGTTTCACCTGTACCCTATACGCCGCGGTCCCCGGCCCGTGACGAATCGTATATATTATTTTCAATAGCCGATTATATTAAGACTTTTTTTTCTCTCTTTTGGGCGGCAGCAAAACGAATACGTCACGTCAGATATGATTTATGTTGGGTTTTTTCCGTCTTGTATATTTTCACCCGCGAGAGGGGAAATGCGTGCGCGCCCGCCCGCCCAAAGCAATTACCATTGTAAATGGTCTGTCAACTAATTCGGGTGGACTTAGGAATCGAACGCCGCGTGGTCTCTGGAACATACTGGAATAATACAGCTTTTGTGTACGCATATATACTTAGTATTTTTTTAATTTTTTTTTTTTCGATTTTTCCATGTCTTTGATAAATGGCGTCGGTGACGGTTATGTATAGAGAGAATAATAATAGTGTTTTGTATAATATACCGGAGTATACGCCGTGTATCCCGGCAATAAACACGTCATGGTTTTTAATTATTATTATCGACTTGCATTTGAAATTACGTTCCGATTCAGTTCGGTTAGAATTCCTTCGATCTGATGCAGTCGTAGTTGTATATCAGCTATACGATTCGGCGGTATACGTACATAATAGAACGCGTTGATTGCTATGATTTTTTTCCATCCGTTGTCCTCTAAGGTCATTAAAATGGATATTGTAATGTGTAATTCGACCGTTTTCCTAGTCCAAGAAAAACTGTACGATCATTTCCGCCGGGCGGACAAAACAAAATAAATCAGTTGAATCACTTTAATGAATTTATATAATTATGTTTATATCTCTCGCATTTTACTTTTTAACGATTTATGATGGTCGGTGAGTATAATTATACACCAGTTTTAACTACTATGTGTAGTAGTTACTTGAAAAAAATAATATATATATATATAATATAATATAATAGATATATGTCAAATTTATAATGGTAGTTTATTTATTATTTTATAATTTATTTTTTGTGCTACTTCCCTTAGATTTATTAGTTTTTCATCACGCTTTTGAAAATGACTTAAAAAATTAAAAAATGGCACGTATAAAGTAACAACTAGAACGAATTTCCTACCAAAATCCTCTATATCAGAAAACTTCCTTTACTTCTTTTGCCCAAAAAGTGTATAAATACATAAAGAAAACCAAAAATAAAAACACATCATTGTAAAACCAATTACGCTACCAAAATCGCTACGCTCAAAATCTAATATTATAAAACAAAACCATATATAGTAACCAAATCAATAATGTTTCTCATAACCAACCGTATATGTTCTTAGGATTGAAAATCGAAGAAAACCGTTTCATTACCTACAAAACACTGAATTCTCTATCAATTCCATGACACAGTGCACATGGTTAAACTTAAAATTATAATTAGTATATGACATATGAGTAAATAGTGATAAATCCACAGAATTATGTGATAACATTTCCATCGCCTAGAGCCAAGCTAAAAAAAAAAAAATATCGATTGCCAATCAAATGAATCAAGAAGCAATCTGATTAGTAATCCAAGTAACCAAATTTGATGAAGAATTGAGGAACATCGAAATCCATATATTAGATTGCTCATCTAGATTCTAGTGTTTCCAGATATATTCCCACGAATAATCTATCTCCCTGTAACCAAATCAACTAATTTGTAACTATGTACTAAACGGGCACAACTATCGACGGGAATTAAAGTGTTTAAACTTTGTATTTAGAAAAATAAAAAAAGAAATTGTGTAAATTCATTACTATAGGATACAAAAAAATATGGTAAATGTATCTCTACTATGTGATTCAGCTAGTCGGACTTACCATTTTCGGTGTTTTATAAAACTATTGTCCCCAGATAGAAATAATCTACGAATGTCCGAAAAAAAAAAAATATGAACTTGTACTATAATAGGTACTATTATATGTAGGTAGTTTAAACGGACGGAAAATAATATAATAAATACAAAGGTACTTAATAATAAAAGTTGCAACGATAAGAAAATTTATTAAGATTTCGTTCACATATCACTACATCGGATAAATATTGAACATTCGTTATCTCCGAGGACACCGAGAGAAAAAAAAACGCAAAAAAAAAAAATCAGATCGGCATAGTGGAATTCGAACCGGTGGACAAGTATCGAAAGTTGGTTTGACAATCGATGCCCTATGGCCTATACCACTAAACTATCTAATCGAGATGATAAGGCGGTCAAAATTTCTCAAATTTAAAAGATTCAGATAACGGACGGTACCGTATTTGGACTTATAATAAAGGTACCTACACATATTGGGAACGAATGTTTTGGTCGTACAGAGACGGTTCAAACACAAAAAATACAACTATTTATATTATAATATAGTATGTATGGAAACGTTTTTTTTTGTAAACCATGTATTTAAGTATACCTATTGTATTACAAGTAGGCATACTAAAATTCAGAGTCAAAACTGGTTAAAATTTTTCGGGTATCGGGTACGGGGTTGAAAAACCGGTTAAATTTTTTTCCGGTTTCGGGTTTTGGGTTTATAAGCGGTTTCAATTTTTGTGGTTAATTTTTTAAGTTTCAGGTTCAAAATTTTTTTACGTGGTTCATATTAACAATAAATATTGTTGATAAAAATTGATATCAGAATATATCTGTTTCATAGGTTCTCAATTAGACTCACTAACCGTTTAAATTTTAACCTTAACATTTTTCTAGGCTAACAAAATAAGACGAAATTTTTATTATTATTAATAATTTATAATATTTAATAACTTAAATTATTATTATAAGTGCGTTTAAATTGACAATCTTTTATAATACTCAATATTTTAAATTATAATATAAAATATATTATATACCAAAAAATATATAATTACTATTTACAGTGGAAACAGTGGATTATTTCAAAAATATAGCACATGATCTATTAGTTTAATATTTTATTTATACTTCAATATTTTATAATTTTTACTGATTTATGGATTTACATTACCTATCCAAGTTTTAAAAAAATTTCGGGTTACGTATTTGAAAACGTTTTTCGTTTTTACCGGGTTTCGGATGTAACACGGTTTTAATATTTTAAGGTTTACACGGGTTTTTTAACCCAAATTCAAACCTGTTTTTACTCTCTGCTAAAAGTTCGGGGGAAGGGGATTTAACTCCCCAAACACCCCCCATGCAGTATAAGTACGTGTTTTGATTAAATATGCATACATATATGCACTAGATCGTTAAAATGTGCACAAGAAAGACCAACTGTTTCTTAGAAGATGGTAAAAAATAAATATTAAATAGCTGATTGCTAATTGTGGGTCATATATGAAACATGAAAAGTAAGTAGCCGAAACCCGCATATATACATTTATTTTAATACTAATCTTATAATATAAAAACCAAAAAAATTATAAAAAGATTTTTTACCTAATATTGACAAAAAAACGTTAATAAAATGTATAATTTGTTATAAAATACATAGCTAAAGTGATAAAAGATTAAATATACGATATATATATATATTTATTTATAATGTGAAGAATATTAATAGAATATTTATAAATCGTAAAGTAAGTCTTCATAATATCAAAATAATATAGGTAATATGCGAAAATATGAACTATAAAATTCGTATTCTTAATTTCATCACCATGTAATTATGTATAATATCATCATATATTATATGTATAAGATCAACCAGAATACAAATATATAAATTCATAAAAATCTGCTCTCTATTTATCACATATTGTCTGAGTATTTCAGTAGACAAGAAGCGTGACGAATGCACAGTCTATTTTAATATATTATATACCATATGACCATATGAGTATACAGAATTATCGTTAATTTTGAATGATTACTAAGTATAAATTATTACATTTTTAACGAAATCAATTCAACATTCAATAGATTCGGTTGGAAAATATCGGGCTCAGAATCTGCAATATTTCTAAACACTGAGTG
This sequence comes from Pemphigus obesinymphae, assembly GCA_025469235.1. Classification (NCBI taxonomy): domain Eukaryota; kingdom Metazoa; phylum Arthropoda; class Insecta; order Hemiptera; family Aphididae; genus Pemphigus; species Pemphigus obesinymphae. The sequence goes on from JAIPRL010000183.1 coordinate 21,754, forward strand.
TACACAGCCCATATTAAAATATCTAGAGAGGAAAATATAGATCTTTCAAATAGTATATCAAAATTTAATATTTTGACAATAAAATTCATAATATTTTATATATGAGGTCATATATAGATAATTTTACAGAGGGCAAAAGTGTTTCCTGTTGCCACCATCCCCACCCAAAGTAATAATTAACAATTTAAAAAAAATACACAATTATGTATTTTATAACTTATAATTTTCAATTATTACAAAGTACTAATTCATTATTATTAAATTAGTTTAATATAAAGAATCGACATTTTTAAATTAATTTAAATTTTCAATAGCAACATTCAACACTTAAGAATATGATTTTCTGAACAATATACAAATACCAAGTTAAAACGTATTGATTTAAGGTCTACAAAATATATGTTTTAAAAAATAATAATGCGCGTTCGGAACACGAACACGAGCCGATAGTTATTGCAGTTGACTGTCATTTATCTATCGCAAACGTGGGGCTATAGACAATTTGCGGTTTTTGGAAAATCGCAAACACGAGATAATCTTAAACGTTGATAGTAGTTTTCAGTAGAAGGATATTAATACTGGGCATCACGAACACTTGTTGGATATACATAATATACTAGGTACTCTGAAATGCTAAAAGTTCGAAAAGTTTCACTTTCTGCGGGAACGTAATCAACAGCTGACATGAATAATTATTAGGTATATACATTAAATTATATTGGTGAATTCACGAGTAGGCGTAAGAGAAACAAGGAAATAAGTTCTCTACAGAAACTTTGAGACCAACTTTTTTTATGATAAAAAATTAATATATAGACATTCAAAATTTACCAAGGAAAATATAATACAGGTTTAATCATATACACAGTATATATGATTTTACTTTGTCATGTCAGAAAATAAATATAGATTTAAGAGAGAAAGGTTAGGTTATTGGTTTTTTTTTTTTAATAAATATGATTATATTAAGTTTAACATAACAAAATAACAGGTTATTAAACCTATTTAGTTATTCATTAAATATATGTCAATGAAATTTATCATTTTGCACATTTTGGGCGTTAAAGCTGTTGGAGCAAAAATTTTGTAATATTGGCAATTCGTTATATATGGAATGTACCTATATAATGTATATATTCACATAAAATTCTCCCTAAATTTGCCGTCTAAATCTACTATAATTTACTAGCAGAAACTGCTAAAAGTGAACAATTTTTTTCACCTACTTCCAGTGATCCTATTTAAATTTTGTTAAAAGATTTGCATTCAATAACCTTTTTACTAGGTTATGTAAGAAAAATATTAAACGTTTTCGGTTTTACAACTTAATATAATACTCGTATATAATATAATTGGAAAAAATATTTTCTTGTTTTTTAAATAATTTTAATATTAAGGCTTGTTCAATTAAAAAAAAAACAAAAATATTTTCCTACATAACATAGAAAATAGGTTAATAAATGCATACATAATTATACATTATAACGTAAACTAATCTTCCACTTATTAGTCTAAAATCATAAAAAAATACGGGTTGCTCAAACAGCTTATTATGACTTGAAATTTTAATGTTTACAAGGTAAATCATAATAATATTCTAATTATATAATATATAAAAATAACAATTGGTTTTGTGTTTGATAATTAATTCTAGAAAATTTTGGCAATTTGAACAATTTGATCAAAACCTTCTTCGAATATGATTATTGCTTTCATACTATAAACATCTAAGAATACAACATCTCCTTCGAGAAAACTAATCTATTTGAACAATATTGATCTCCCTATTATTTGACGAATTATACAAATTTTGAAAAGTATACTAGACGATTCAAATACTTAAAAAAAGAAAAAAATTTAGGGGGATATCTACTCCTATACTTCCACTACGAACGCTATTGGCATGTGCAGTAATAAGATGAAAGAAACCGTTTTCCAAAACATTTCAATTGGAAATTACAAATAAAAGAAAAACGACAATCATTCGAGTGTATATATATATAATATATATATATTCTAAACACACAGTTATCTTATAGCAAATCTTTCTTTTCTTTTAAAAGTCAAAATGTTCATAGAACCGAAAACTTATATTGTTTTGAATTGCGCATATATGTCGTTTGATATATCTATATATAGACATAGGAATAGACAATAGTGTAATATTGATTGGAATGTTTGTCATATTATGGAGAAATTTACTCAGACCTTCAAGCTACATTCTTTTGAGACTTAGGAAAATAAGTTGCTGTTTGTGACATTCGCAAAATAGTTAATCATTTTGTCAAACAGAAAAAAAAAGGATTGTACTGTATGATACGGTATGTATGAGAATATGTTGTTATATAGTATTGAACAAACGTACGAGTATACTCGTATTATATAGATCCAAACAAAGGGTGGTGGTGCTTTAAGAAGGGATTTCGAGACTAACATTTTCATATATATACTACCCCTTACTGGGTTTAAAGTATATGTTCACGCTATATATATATAAAATATATGGACAAAAACCATTATTATATTTTTAGTTAACTGTTGCAATTTTCTAACCCATAATATATAATGTGGTAACCTAGCAACCACGCTTGTAGTACATGTGCCTAAAAATGCCTATAAGATTGTCAGACTCCATTAAAAACAAAGGATCTCGTAAATTTATATATATTATGAGTAATATGTATTGCACAACCATGTAATTGTCAAATATAAAATTCTCGGTTTAAGTTTTTTTTTTTTTTTATCACTCGTATACAAAAGATTTCGTATAAAAAAGAGTTTGATTAAATCGTATTTTTACATATATATGATATATGTATATATATAAACAGACAGTGGATAATAAGACAACGCTGAACTATTATTGTCACTCTAATATTCATATAACATATACCTATATTAATGCCGATTACATTTGATTAAGAATTCGATTACACAAATTGTAGACTATAATCGATTTCACTATGAATACTAAAGTAATAATTCCAAGTAACATTTACGTAGATTATGATATTATATTAATTTATAGCGGATTTTTTTTATGAAATAAATCTATTATGGCCTGTGATTAATTATATCAATTCGATAATATTATTTACATGTTTTTTTACTTATTTCATTCGCATTCAGCCTCCACATTATACAACTCTGAGGAGTATTAAATAGGCAAATTATTATTCCTTCTTACGGATTTGGATTTCGTACGAGTTTGTGCATGTATGAGTCGTACATGGGCATGTATAGTAATTAGTAATAGAAATATGTGTACATATGTCTATGTCTGTCTTACAATCACTCAAAAATTTATATTTTTCACTCAAATAGACGACTCTAATTCCATCAGACCATCGAAACGAGTACATCAGTTTTAATATTGAAAAACTATTCAAATTTTTCATAATATTTACGAACCAATGATCGAGGCACTTTTTTAAAACAGTAATTTTTATTTAATTATAGATATTTGTATTGAACGTTTTTTAAATTGTGGAAACTTTAAACGGTTTTTATTATAATAAAATATATGCAAATGATAAATGTATAGTAACTCGATCTCGTTCTCTCGAGTAAGTAATAAATAACCTATAAACGTTTTGAAATTATTATCATAATTCTTCATAATTGTTATCGGAGCACGTATCATGTCGGACTGAATGATTTTAGAAATGACTATAGTATTTAGGTCAAAAAACAGAAAACAGAAATTCAAGTATCGAAAAAGAAATATCAAAGTCAATTTATTTTCATTTTTTTTAACCAACCGATTTTTTTATTAAATTTCCAAAATATAAAATTTCATTAAAATCAAAATTTATTAATTTTAATTAAATTTTCCACAGAAAATCTCAATTGTTTATACAAGTATAAAATCATAAACACGGATTGTAGCGTGATGTGGACTGACGGTTATGCTGAATTGGGAAGACATGGAAAAAATACCGTTTGATTGGGGTATACGGGGTTCACATTTGGTAATATTTCCCACGGATCCGTGGTATGAAGACACGAATATATATTTTGCTTTCTTCTCTACACAAAGAAATTTGTGACAAAATAATATTTCTAAATAAAATAACGCGGGGAATGATCTATCATTGTCGTTTTAAACGAATAAAGTGGGCGATGGTTGGTTCAACGAAAAGTCGTGTTTCCGTCGTTTTGTTGTCAAACAGTGTTTTACGTGGACATTCTACTCGTTCGTCTTTTGGACGCAAAAGCACGAGACCATAAAATAAATTTTATAATTTTCATTAAACTCTATACAAATATAATACTCTATACACGCGAACAGTGATTTAAAAGTATGCGACAGAGCTGGTTGATCGTACCCATTTACAATGACATTTTGATTTTATTTAAAAATTTTTTTTTAATTAATTCATATCTACACTGGCCAAGAACGTATAAATATACTGTTGTTAACTACATAATCATGAATTGTGTGCGATTATGTATTATATTAATATACGTCAAAGGGTTTTTTTTGACGAAATAAAGTACTCGTATATATTCAGTTCGTCGTGTTTCATTATTTGATTTAAATTAAAAATATAAACGTACTCACAGGGAATGTAGGGGGATGATATATAATGATTGGTAATATTTTCCGATAAAAAAATGTAGAAACAATGAAACTATTGTTAAAAGTCATCGTATATAACCGTTCGTTTGATAATCATCGAACAATATTTGATTTTTCTTTATTTTAAGGATATATTTGTCCTCTTTATATTTTGTGTTTGACGCGTACCTATTATTTGTATTTTTATTTTTTCTATATATAGAAATAAATAAATATAATATACACATTTTTGAGTAGAATAAAAACATTCAAAAACATTTGTAAATTAAATATTTATTAAAAATGTTAAAAATGTTTGTATTTGATAACCTTATCAAACACTTTTTATCGCATCAATAAAATAAAAGGTAAAAAAAGGAACTTAAAAATATATATCTAATATAATGTATAGCATAATTAAATTATGTAGGTATTATTTATATATTTTCAAAAAAATTCTATAGGAAAAAAAATTAGGTAGATACCTAGATATAAATAAAGAAAAAAAATAGAAAATTTTAAACAATTTTCAATCTTTTTATATTTTATGTATTTTTAATTAAAGTAAGTTTATAAAAAAATTTTAGGGTTTTTTTGAAAAAAATAATAATAATAATATTTATTAAGGAATTTCGTTAGGATATTAAAAGGGCTTTTCAGCTATATATTTTCAATGAAAATTTCACATTAATACCGTTTTTATCAACCTGCAAACCTATATTTGATATGGTACCATCATATCAAAATATAAAACATATAAGAATAAATTATTTATAAAATATAATCTATACCCTATATATACGTTTTTGGATATATTCATCATTATTTTTAATGATTTATTGTTTAAAATCATTTGTTCAAAATGTATTTTAAAAATTAAAAATTAATTTTTATTAATAACTCATAAAACGTATACAAATTCGCGCATATATATAAAAATTGGCTTATAGCTCGATAAAGGCACTATATATATGATATTGAATTTATTATTTATGTTTTATTTCATCTTATTTTTTCATGTGGGAAAAACGTGAAAAGTGAAAATCATATGTTTAATAAAAATATGATATAAATATGTAAAATAAACAACAACAATAAAAGATGATATAAAAATCGAACCACATTTGATTTATTTTTAGAATGTATTCAAACATTGTCAATCATTAGATTTTTAATTTTTCTAAAAATGTCTTTAAAATTGCAACAATATGACGTATAAAATGTCTATCAAACTATTTTACCAATTTCTTTAAGGGAGATTTCGTCCGTGCCACGATATCGATGTTAAAAATGCTTTTTCGTTTTCTGTATTTTTTTAAGAATTTACATTATAATAAATACTTGTAGTTTATCAAAATAAATCAATAAATAAATATAGGTTATCATTATTATACATATTAGAAGAGAGTGGACGATAAGTTTTTCTAATCCGATTCTGTGTATCAATCAAATTATCTCTTAAGTACCTATATATATATATTTTATTTTTTTAAACAAAAATTAGTTTTGATTAAATTTTTTTTCACTTTATTCGTCGGTGGAACCGATAGGTTCACCTATACCCTTCAGACGCAGCTGGATAAATATAATATATGCGTATACGGCCAAATATGGATGTATAATCAGCTGGCTTATTATAATAAATTAATGAAAAGGACACAAGAACATAATATAAGAACACGTGTGTAAAATACGGATTTGTTGTAAGTTTATTGGCCGTGATCAAAGAAAATTTACGTTTCCGATAACACGAACAGTGGATAGGAATGAAATAAAAACGAAAATTGGCAACAAAAAAAAAAAAAATAATAAAATATATATACCTATTATGTACGTAATATATAAATGGAATTGCAGTGTTACGATATTCGTGTTAAATCAGCTGTGCGATAGTAGCGTATAGACGCGACAATATCGTATACTCGGCGCGCTGACAAAACAATATTTACGTCGAAATCGAATATAATATATTATTTCGGATGAGAGAATATTTTGTGTGGCGTATACACAGAGACGAAATAAAAATTTCGATTCAACCAGATACTTTTAAAAGTCCTTATATATATATATAGTGTACACAATATACGAACCGAATCTATATTTGTACATTATAATTGTATCCTATTTTGAAAAGTAATAAAATAATCGCAAAACTCGGTATTGGGTATATTATATTACCTATATCGGCTTTATTCGGGGCGCGAGTAATAATAATCTGCGGAACCGTTGATGAGTAAGATTTGAGAAGTTTTTGTCACGCAACCGAACGTTTTGTTCAAACTCGAAACACAATATACCTATTATACAATACTGCGACGTGTACGACGTAGACATTTCGTTTGTTATTGATGCGTTTTCTTCGCTATGCGTTCGTAAATTTTTCGACGAAATACCTTCGAAAACTGTGTTAAGAAATTTATATTTTTCAATAATAATTCGCTTTTCTGTGTATATATATGTGTTTATACGATTTTATTCCATTCCAAGTGTTTCTTACGGTCGTTCTATAAAATACATTATTGTCAGCGTCTATGTTCATAATTTTATTTTCCCCGGTTTTGCTCCGCGGTTCCAACCGTTTCATTATTTATCGACTTTTCCATATCGCGCATCTGCGTCCCCGTATTCCCCCGTCTCGCACGTTTACAGCATCATTCGTGTATTGTATATATTTACGTACAATGTCCTGTATTATATCGCTGATATATTGAATGAAAGGATTATTCTATACGTATAAATATATTATTTTTTAAATCGAAATTTCCAGGTTCATTAATCGCAGACTAATATTATATAGTACTTACCTATATAAAAAAAGTTCCATCTAGTGATTTTAAATTGGTCGAGCAGATCGTTTATGAGGTTTGTACATAAAGGTATTTTAAATTTTTGACGGTTTTTTTTTATAACTATTTTCCGTTACCTATTAAATTGGAACAACGTTTACATAAGATTCAAGACAGAGTCCCATTTGTTTGAATTTCATCAATTATTTATTAATTAATATTTATAATCGAGAATTAATTATTTATAGTATAAACAAAAGTAGCGTCCTCGTTCCACTCAGAATCTAAAAAAAATTATATTACGTATAGGTACCTATTATAAAATAGTTTCACAGCGATAGAATCGTTTCATACTTTCGAATGTAGGTAGGTATTCATTTTGTCCAATGCAACTTTCAACTTTCAATATTATTCTAATAATAATGTTCTATCTATAATCCAAATAAAATGAAAAAATTAATCAATTAATAATCAGTACTGAATTGTCATTAGATAGAACCTCTTACATCTATGTAACTCATTCTATAAGCTGAGCAAATTAATGGTTATTATCAATTCAGTTAAGTGTAGATACTTAAGTTAAATTATTAATGAATGTTATATATAGTTAAAAGTTAATCTGAATCTTTTATTGTCCATTAAAAATAAATAGAAAATTTTAAATTAGCCTTTTAACCGAAGTTAAGTTAAATAAAAAAAATTATTTATTGCACCATCTCGGGTATGGTTTTAAGTATAGGGTAGCTAGACACAATGTATAAATGCATTTTAATCTCTTATATAGTAGTCTCCAATATTTTATAATATTTCCCATGAATTGTTCGAATTGTAATGTAATAGTGTTTAGTTCCGATTGCAAAAATTTAATTTTCTTTTGGAAAATTTGAAAATAATTTAATTTATAAAAAAGTAAAATTAACTTGTTAATTACTAGTTAGAACTCGATAAGTTTAAAAGTTAAGAATAACTTAACTTTCACTTTTTAGTGTATTTATTGTTCAGTGAATTTTTATAAAAATGCGATTTAGAACCTTTTCATACTATAAGCCCTCGTGATAAAGAAAATACAGAGAATGAATGGATTCTTGTATCACACCCAAGATATTTCAAATTAAATTTTTATAACGCTCTCCCGAACAATTTTTAAACACCGCAATATATAGATTCTTTTTATTGTATTGTCCGCCGATATCTTGGTATGTATTTTAATTTAAAAAAAATTGGCATGTAGTCTCAATTTTCATATCGTTTTCTGTTTTAAAACCTATAACCTTAACAATTTCAATTCATTAATATTAAGATACGTTTCCCGTGATTTTATTCCATTCTGATTGTATTGGCGTATATATTATATTAAACAGTAGTATCCTTATTTTCCTCTTATTTGTTCTACTCGGAAAACATCAGTCAACAAATATTAACAACGTTCCTTTATTTATTGACTTCTCCATTTCATCTGTAGGTATATATATAGGTTTTTTAGTATATTGCGTACATTTCAGACGTATAGTATACATATTCGAAGTGAATCATATGCAGTAAATATATTCTCTAAAATATATTATGTAAGTCTCGATTGAATTCATAGTACAATATACCTATCCTATACCACCAGGGGTCTTCAAAGTTTTTCATTCGAGGGCCATATGAAAAATTAAACGCACTTAGGGGTCCAAAAGTATATAAATAGGTACAAATTTATTTTTAATTTAACAGAAATAAAAGAATATACCTACAAGAATTATATATATATATTTTTTTTTTTTTTTTTGATTAATAATTTTACATAGTTTGTGTTTACAAAAAAGCTCATTTTCAAACCCATTCACAACTAAAGATTTAATTTAATTTGAATTAAATTAAAGAAATTCCTATTGGATTTCTTATCTCAAAAAATCGTATTAAAAGTACATGGCTGTGTCATCAAAATGCTGTAAAATATAGTATATTTGGGTAATCTGTTTTCATTTCTTTCAAAAAAATTTAAAATTAGGTTACAAATATTTTTAGATTTTTTATCGTCCATTGGGGTTAAAACCAGTTAAAACTTGCAGTTCGCGAGTCGGATGTGGCTCGTGGGCCGTAGTTTGGAGACAACTTGATAGTTTGTATTACATCGATTTAAAATATATTGGCAGGTTGTTGTAGTCCAAGTCTTTTTTCTAAAATATTGCTAGGATAATTTCCTCGAGACTTGATCGATATAAAAACTGTAAAATGTGTGAAGTTGACCCTCCCCTTATTGTCCAAAGCTATTCGGAGAAATGTATTTATTTTATTTATTTACTAACACCTTTAAGGGCAATGGATAAATTTAACTACATAAATATATTGTAAGTTAAAAATTAAAATTATTTACAAATTAAGATATTTAACTTACAATTTATCCTAATCAATTAAGGTGGAGGGTTGGACAAAATTTGTCAAAACTGAATTCAGAGGTGGAAATTAAATTACAAACTCTAAATATTAACTTATTATTTAATCTACTCTATTTGAACGTTATGGAGAGGGAAACTTTACATACATGGATTTGTTAGCCTATATCTATATGATATTATTTTATTCTAACGTAGTTCACCTATATCCTTATTTCCCTCAGGTTTACTCAGTTCGGCCACATTTTATTATTTATTGAATTCTTCATTTCATCCGTATATTCTCCCGTTTTACAATATATTATACATTTTCAGACGTTCGTATTACGGTCGAGTCCTATTCTAATTTTATAGTTCATTTGAGTACGGTTTGTTGGTGCCTCCAAAATTACGAATGTAGTGTTATTTTTAAAACATTTCATCTATATTTATAACGAATCAAAAACTAATAAATAAGATATTCTCAATGGGATTTTAGCACAAATATTTTTATTATGCCATCTATAAAAATGAGAAGAAAAACACTAACTTTTTTCTTGATTGTGGGGGGGGGGGAAATGAGGGTTTAGTATGAAAATATTTCGTCACCTCATATTCTTATACTTTTGAATGAAAATTATTTAGGACAGCGTTTTTAAGGTTTAAACGTTCATTATACATATTTAGGGCTGGCTCTATACCTGTGAGCTATGCACTAATACTTTTTTAAGTGCGGCATTTCTTTATAATATAATTAAAAGTTGATAAATTTCATTCTATTTTAAAAATGACAACATTTTGTTATGCCTAGAAATATATTTTTGATTCAGCATAGAGTTAAAGTTGAATAGAACCTTTCAATTCCCTCTATCATAATATCAATACCTATTGTAAAATATCCATTAATTTTTAATTATTGTTGAAGTTGAGTTTCATAGATTTTTATACTAACAGAAGTATAATTAACGTTAAAATATTAGGTAGAACTTTTTTGTGAATTTTTCTTACAAACTTAATTCTCTGCATTTCCAATGTAAATATAATCAATAAATTACTGCGTTTTCGTTAAATTTTTGAACCTTTTACTTCTGCAGTGTTATTCTGTATATTTAAATAGTGCACTTAGAGATACTATTTTTCGATAAAACAAGTGCCTTTCTTTTTAAAAAGCTATTTATGTAAAAATATGCTTTTTGAAAAAAAATTCTACTTTACTGAGTTTACAAACAGTATAATATATGTATATATACAAACCTTCTACTACGTGCACTATTCAAAATATCCACGAATCGTCATGACTTTCATATCGTTTTTTTTCTCGTCATACTTGTGATCATTCATATAATATTTTCGTTCCGTTAGGTAATTAGACGCGTATATATTATAGGTTATTAATGGATTATAAATACCATATAGTATTTGAAATTTATCGTTTCGTGTGATCCGCTAATAACCGTCAAAAAGTTGTCCGGGATTTATGATTATTATACCGTTTATCGCAACAATAACGTCGGCAGTAGAATAATTAGATATTATTAATGACAGTAGCGCCACTACAGCCGTTTTGCACGCATTTAATAATAATTATTCGACCCGTTTGGCGAGAGCATGTAATAAAACGTCTTCGTCGATGACAAATTCTCACTTCAGATCCTCCGCGATAAATAGCTGTTGGCCTCTCTCTATGGTCAAGTCCTCAATCTTCATAATAATAATATTGTATATACAGTATAATATACATTACATATACGAATAACGTAACGGTATAATTAACTGACTGAATTTTGCGGTATCAGAATCAGAAAGCCGGTAGGCCGGTTTTGTTCTTATGTCGATAGTTACAGCTTCAAAAGTTCGAAAATTAAAAGCAATTGTTTGGGTGTAATTTTGAAGTCTTATAGAAAAATGTGGAGTGAGACAATTTTACAACTTTAAAAACTTGTATAAGTTACTTCCAGAGCAACTATTCAAAAATCCAAAATTAGACTTGCAAATTAAAAGTCATCGTTTGGTTCGAATTTTAAAGTTATCGAAAAATATGTGCAGACTACATGAACTTGGCTTTTTAAAATTTTTGAGAAAACCGGTGGTGTACTTACAAAATCTAAACTCTTTAAATTAACTTGCAAAATATTGGTAAATATGTGCAGACTATATGAACTTGGCTTTTTAAATTTTTGAGAAAACCGGTGGTGTACTTACAAAATCTAAACTCTTTAAATTAACTTGCAAAATATTGGTAATGATATAATATCTTAATATTGGCGGGATAGGTTTATATTAATATTAATTTCGATTACAGTACTTACAAATATATAATATTACAAAACAGCAAACTGGAAAATAAAATAACTTTACATATCTATAGGAAAGAAAATAATATAGACAACAGGATAACAAAAATGAAAAATCATGATATATTTTGTGCAGAGTGTGACATGTTATTATGAAGTAGTTATGAAATATGCTTATGGAAGATAAAGAGAAAATAAATAGATTCATTTAAAATTTGGTACTCGAGAAAAGTTTTGGAAATTTTCTAAAAATAGAATGTTTAAGATTAGAGGTATATATGTGAAAAAGAATTACAGTGAAGGAATAACTAGATAGGTATGACATGACATTTTATAGTGATTAATACATGAATAACTAGGGAAATAAAAAAACACTAAATGAAAATAGAAACCAAAATAATACTATATAAAACAAATCGAATTGGATATCGGAAAAAGTACCAATAAATATGAAAGAAATAAAGGTAGCTCAAGAGCAGCTAAAAATAATAGAAGAATAACAAAACTATAGTCGTTAAACCAATAGGAACAATAGTAAAACACAGTAAAAATCCTTTGTATAGAATTTTAGTGGGATTCTTTAAATTAATTTAAGACTTATAAGAACTTTCATTTTATAATATTAAATGTTCTAAGTATAGGGATATAAAAATATGACACTTTAGTTACGATAATATTATGTTCGCAAACGAAAAGAGGAGAGTATGATTGAGCCAGATACCTTAGGGAACGAATCCTATTTAGCCAAAATTATACAAAAAATACCAAAAAGCTTTTAGTGAGCATACTTTCACATATCCTTCAAACTATTTATATTTATGGATGTATGTAGTACTATAAACTATAATTAGCGTGTTATATAGGTATACGATTGTTAAGATAACGTTAATTATTTTTTATTTTTTTTTGTGAACATTTATCGCTTAAAAAGTTATAATTATTTAAATTTATGCTCCGGAATATATACGTATTATGATGCCATATTAGTAATTTATCTGTGAACCCTGGAATATTTGTATCTCTTAAACCTGTGTTTTTTTATGTACTAGTTCATTTTTCACCTTTTTTTCATTGATTATATTTCCTCGTTTTATAATACTACGGTCGAGCATATACGATAAGCTTGAAAGATTGTACGATGTCAACGATGCTGACGGTGAGACCAACTGCAACGTGTCAAATACTTGAAAAGTTAATGGAGCATGGTAAGCAAAAAGTTTGCAAATCGACAAAAATGCCCATTGAACAATGTACTGCATGACAGATATATACAATGTAATATATAATGGTGTGCAAGGTATATACCTAGTATATATATGCGAATATAATCGGTTTGTCGACGACACAATTTTTTCCAAACAGAATAAATTATTATTTGCTTTTAAATACGATTTATTCGATTAGAGCAAAAGTAATAATGTTTATGTGTATAACTAAACGACATACAAAAGAAATATTTACTTTTACACAAAATTCATACTAATAGAATTAATTTGGTTAGTTTAAGTTGGAGTAAAAATTTTTAATTATATAGTATACTAGGTGGTATACTAACTTAAACTATCGTAATTCTAATTTTCTGTTTTGAGAAGAACATTTTTCTGTCAATTCTTCTAAACTTATAATATTGCATTGGTTTTCCATTGATGCTAAAATAAGTAATTCTAACTGTGATAATAGTTGACACTGATGAGTGTTATCACTTTCTACGTTAAAACATATTTTTGTATTAGGTACGTATATTGTGATCATGATGTTAATTCGTTCTCAATAATTCATAATTATAAAGTTATTTTAAAAACTAAAATATTTTATGTTTTAATTTAAATAAGGTATTAAAACATCACACTAACTTTTCATTACTCATGACTGTAGCTTCACAATTAAAATAATCTTTTAAATAATCTAAACAGCACTTCAAAAAATAGATCGTCGAAGATGAGATTGAATTTATATTATACCGAACTTAGCTCAGAATCGTTTTTGGAATACAATATATATATATATATATGCATTGTCTTTGCTTAATCTAAAATAACAACAAGAACCGACGGGACAATGAACCAACTTTTGTATTATTGCTTGAATAATATTACATTTAAAAAAGTAGTAAATAAAAAAAATGTATGATTTGGAGATGGATTTATTTTTTTGTGCTTATATTTTGGCCCTCTTAATAAACTATGCCACTGACTGCAGAAACTTTGTTAAAACCAGTAAATTACTATAGGCGCTATAGTGAACTACGTCCGTTTCCATTTTAATTACTGATGTAGATAGTTTTTAGCGTAGATAAAACAAAAAATAAAATAAAAATAAATAAATAATAATAATAATAATAATAATCTAAATAGATAGAACTTTTCCACACTAACAACTTTCTCAATACATACCTATATTATGATTTGAGACGATCTATACGAGTAAATAAAAGTAATTGGAAATTATAAAATATTCGGTGATTTCAGAGATAGAACCTTTAATTTCTGCATAAATAATTTGGTAATAACAGTGGCGGCTCGTGGGTTTTGAAAGTGGGAGGACGATTAAAAATTATTGATTTTTTAAAAGCATAGAATATAATAATAATTACTTACCTACCAATTTAAAAGATATTTATTAAATAAGAATTAATACCATATCGAAAAAGAAAAATGTAAATACGTTTTACAAAAAAACGAAAATGATAAAATAATCAAACTAATTTTCATACGAGTTTTATATTCAAAATTTAAGCGTCCATCTTTCATTTCACTAAACAGGTTTTCTAAGTTGTTTTAAATTTTTCGGTAATTTGACGCTAAATTTTTATCTACTGTATTATAACAATATGATAAAAAAATAAATTAAATAATTAATAAAGAAATATAAGAATTTGCACGACCACACGGTAAATGGCGGTCGGGCGATTATTCGTATCGCTTCGATGGCCGTATTATTACCGAATTCCAACTCCTATGGTTTTGTGTGTTTGATCGTATAGTTATGACGGGCAATTGTCAACGTCGCCCCAGCGCCGAGCGCTATTGGATATTCGATAACCGCCCCAGTGTTGCCAAATGGTACGATCTTGGCGGGGAATTACGATCATTTAGAAACAAGTACGATTCTTCATCAAACCCTTTGAAGGATCATGAAAAATATGATCTTTTTAAAAATAATGAAGTGTTTTATATGTGTGAATTTATTTTACCCTTATCATTTTTCGGAAAACCATGGAGGCCAACCATGTGTTTTTTTTATCTCGTTATTTCGGTTTATCATAAGTCGTTATTATGAATTCGAACTCGTAATTATCACTATTTATACAAGTCACAACTCATTATTATGATTTTGAGTCTGTTATATCCAAATACTGTATTTCAAAGTTATAAAATCATTCCTTATTCCTATAACTTTATACTATAACTTACCAAATAATTTGTACTACTTTTCTATTAAATATTTATAGATATCCCTCGATTTGCTGTGAAATATATAATATAATATATATGTATATCTGTATTGGGTCAAGTAACAAGTTGTATATAAAATTATTTATTTTTATGATTTGTAGTGTAAGTTCGGGAATTTTAAATAATTACATTTATTTTCTTACTGTTTTGTATTCATTTTGTTCTAAATATAATATATCATTTATTGAATATAATAAGTTGATTATTATCAAATTTTTATTTTTATTTATTTACATATATACATATATCTAATATAACATATGTCCCACATACAGGAAAGGTATATATACCTTATATATATATTTTTTTTTTTTGTAGAAATTGTAAAAATTTTATATGAATGACCATTTTTTTTTGCTTATTTTCCAGGTGGCACAATAACAAGATGACGTAAGGTACGATTTTTTAAAAATAAATTCGACCTTTTAGATATTTTCACCCATTTTCTGGATTTCTATATTTGGCAACACTGAATCGCACAGATAGGTACCTACTTCAGCCGTAATATTACCTATATATATTTTTAAACTCCGTGGTATTAAGTATTATTATATTATCCGTAGTAAACCTCGTAGTATTCACATAACTATGGAAAATAATTTTTACTTTCGATAATAATATTTTGAAAATGTATTACAATGTAAATATAAATAATCGTTAACATTTAAATCTAACTTGTTAATAAGTAATTTATTAGGTAAAATTTTTAGGGGGGGGGATGATCGCACCGTCGCCTTTGCACACGAGACGCCACCAGTGGCGTGTCCAGAACTAATTTTAAGGACGGGCCACCGAGTTGGATTCAGAGAACATGAAATAAATTGTCTGATATTCTCACCATAGTGGATGAATATCATTTAAACTATTCACGGTAATTATAGTATTTACCAATTGATGACATTGATATAAAACCGGCCTTTATTTATTTCTGGCGATAGTTTAAATCTTTCGACAGTTTTTTTTTTTTAATGGTTGTAAGACGTTTGAGTATCTATTTCTACTGTTATTATTTTCATGTTTTTTGTCGATAGTCCAGTATTATTTTATTTTTGGATATTAAACAATATATCATTTGCGTATTATCTATTTACCTAATTAAATTAAACAATTGAATGGTCAAAGCGAATCGAGTGTTAAGAGGAAAGATAAGCTCGAAACGATGTTCAAACTTCTCTAATTTAAATGTTTTAAAAATATTAGAAAATAGATCTGATACTCAATTGAGAAATCTAGCTGTAATAGGCGGAACCATATACACAATTCAAAAATAACACGGTACGTAATTGGCCTGGAAATTATGCAACTCCTAATCGTATTTGGTTCTTGTATTATTTAATATGAAAATATATGCTTTTGATAAATTAAACTCGTTCTGTGTGTAGGTATAGTTGAAATTCACAATTCCTCATCAACTCTTGTCGAATTATCTGAAAATGAATGATTATCGTAAAAGCTATAAACAAAAATGCACCCATATTTATCGATAAATGCGTGTTCGAAAATTGTGCGATTGGGCATTTCGGACGGAGACAAACCGCATACGGAATCTGGACACGCCACTGTAGGCCGCCACTGCACGATAATCTACTCGGATACTTTTCGGTGTGGTTTACGTGAAAAAGCGTATTAACGGAAATCCGACTACACACTATTTTCGTATTATTGTAATAAGCTGGCGAATAAATCATATACGCGAATCCATCGGGGACAGATTATATTTATTTTTTTTTATCGTCCCGTTATAAATACGTACTATATAATATTGCACGCGGTATTAACGCCGAAGTTATCGAGTGTGTCTAGGACGTTGTATATCGTAGACCGGACAGATGCGTCAGCGCGCGCGCGCGCGGGAGGGGGGGGGGGCGGCGACATGAGTCATCCGGCGGCGGGAGCGGGCGACCGGCGCACAGCAAGGACCTACAACAATAGTCGTAGGGTTGAGTTATATTCCGATCCCGGCGCGCGTGACTAATCGGGCGCGCGCGGCCACAAAACGCCACAATAATACGTACGTTGCACGTATTATATTATGTATATATATATAATAATATACAGATTATAGAAAATGCGTTTTTTCTATAATCTTTTGTGCGCGTACTCTCCCCAGAGATCGTGCGTGGGAGGAAATTTTTCCCGAAATTAATCTAAACCGTCCCTAGTTCTTTTCTATTATATCACGTGTAATTATTCCGTTTAAATATATATATATAGAGAGATTCGGTAATATTGTAACGGGAGAGAATATATAATAATAATTGACGTGCTCGCGTGTGTTTTGCCCGAGGGTGCACGTTTTCCCGACAAAATGCTATATATACGGCTGGCGTACGCGCGCGCGCGTTTTGATTAATGTCCGGTGGGCGTGTAAAAGCTTCCCGTTTTTCCTCATTGTTCGCGCCGGGGGGGGGGGGGGGAAATAATACGACCGCGACAAACGCGCGCCGAACGCGTCCGTCATCGGCCGGATCCCCTTGTTCTTTTTCCCCCATCGGTCCGCCGGATAAAACGTTACTTTTGTTCACCGTTTTTCCCACGTGCTACGAATCTGCCGGTCCGAGTCCATCCACTCGTGTACATTCGTCAACACGCACATTATTATTCTTAAATATACGCGCTGTATATACCTAATATCAACGTGACGATTCAAACGCATGCGCACGTGCTGCCCGTAATATAACCATAACAGTTTAATTCGAAAATAGACTAGGTTAAATAACGATCGACGTCCCGGGTAATATGAAAATACCACGCAGAGCCGTACCGAGACTGGATAGCGCCCATGGCCCAATAGGCCCAATGAACCGAATTTTCGCCTCTCAATATTGGTAATAAGGAAAAAAAAATCATCAATTTTTTCGAGTTGCGCCTACCCATTCCTTAAAAATCTAGTTAATAAGCGAAAAAACAGAAGTCCTCAACTTAGTTTTACATGATTTTGCCCGACCAATTTTCGCGCTCTCCAATCTTGGAAATGTGTAGGGATAGATATTACCGAATTTCGATTTTGGCGCCCTATTTTCCGTTGCGCCCTTGGCCCGGGCCAGTTTCGCCAAGCCCTTGTTACGGCTCTGACACCATGTCCCACACCCCACAACACTCATAACCCGAAAGTTCTAAATAAAAAATAAACTACCCCCTTCCCCCAAATTTGGTGTTTAGGTACTGATCAGACAGACATATACGTGAGAAATATTTATTTCAACATTAGCTATATGTAACCAATTCGGTTAAAAAACTTCTTGTTCTTTTTCTTAAAAATCTTTTTTTCTATGCCCCTATACTTGGAGAGAATGAATTTCTAATGAACTACCGAGAAAGTCGAAAATTGACTTTTTTAAAGTACCAACTAAGTAAGTTTCCTATTAGAAACATTTTTACCCTAAAATTCTTACCCAACTTGTTACTCGAATAAAATGGATAAAACTTATAAGCGATCAAGAAGTTTTTAAAATTTTATCACGTTAACGTGTAATTAGTTTTATAGTAAATAAAAATGTACGTATATATTTCAAGTCCAATATTAATATTTATTGATTTATCACAATTTTCGGCCATTTTCAGTAGTTCCCTTGTACACATAGAAAACTACAGGGAAAATTGAATATTGACCTCATTAAAGTATTAAGTATTAATGAATCTCTATTGAATAGCTATTTACACAAAAAGTTCTACTTGAGAGTATACCTATATAATTCACATACAAAAATAAAATTTAAAAATAATTACAAATTAAGTAGGAAAATTGGTTAAAAGTTTTTGAAAATGTTATCACGTAAAAATGTCTAGTCTGATATTAGGTTCTTTTCTGGTTTTAAGAAATTTTATTCATATTTTGTTATTGTTTTCCATTGTCTTTTATGATCTATTAGAAAAGCTTATATTTCTATTCAATTTCTACTAGCTAAATAAAAATGTAAACGAAATAGATCGCACACGGAAAATTTAAAGCAGTTCATAGTGTACTGCATCTGCCGATGGTAGAAATAAAACGCAAATTACCATGGAAATTTATCGATTTAGCGATGATTTGATATGATTTCATCGTACCATTTCAGCCATTAAAAATTTTATATCATGATTTATATAATTATTGCATTTATTTTATATGATAAAACAAAAAATATTCATTTTCGTTCATTTTATTATTTTTCCAAAGTTATTTGACGTATTTAAAATAAAATAAAATATGGATGCTGCGTTCCCTACGTTTCATGATGAATAAAATTAGGGAGGGGGTATGCTATTACATTTTATGAAAAAAAATTAAGAGTAGCTTTAGCCTCCTGCTCCTTCACCAATTCATCCACTGGAATATAACTTCTATGACATACTGAGGTACGATGTCGGAAACATGGTGATCGAAAACGTCTCAAAAGAGTATATAATAAATAATGCGACCGTGGTAACATATATAATATATAGTACATAATATATATACAACGACTTTTACGCGTGAACCTATTATATTATATACATATATATATATATACATATATAGGTACAGTATCATATTCAAGTGATTGATAGACGTTTACGTGACGCTATATAATATATGGACGAAATATATATGCATAGGCGACATTTTTTTTTTCGTCAAAACTTTTCCCATATGATGTATATTAAGATTCAAGTCGTGTGATGATAAAGCGGTTAAGTCGAGAAACACGATGAATTTCGATTACTTGACAAAATGATTACCAGAGAGTATATTATATTCTTTCATTAAGACAATAATTTAAAAACTAGTGATTTTTTTATATTAAACGCATTCCGTTTTATGTTTCTTTAGACAACCAAGTGTGAAAAAAAATTTCGACCATCATCCAGTTTAAGACTGAAAACTACAAACTTGCAAAAATAAAAATAATTTTAAAATTAATTAACATTACTGAAATTTTTCTTTTATTAAATCGATTCAATTTTGATAATATTTGATAAAAATCAGTTAAATTATTGAAAAATAAATAGCTGATAGCAAATTATTTGTTTCTATGAAAAAAAAACTCCCAATATAGTAAGATATTTAACCTATATTCTAATACGTGTTCTTTGATAAAATCATTACAATAATATCATATAATATCAACACAATAATTTATATAATTATACGTATAGGCAGCTAAGTACATTTTATTTTGTTCCTCCGGCAATCAGAATAATGTCTTCGTAATTTTGTAATATTTGAGTCCAGTGGGCTATTACTAAATATGTTCATTAAAATATCTACACAAAAATCTTATAACTTATAGTTTTATATTTTGAAATCATTCAACCAAAAAAAGCACTTTTTCAAGTTGTTGCAGTCTTGAACTGGATTATGGTCTTGGAATATTGCAGACGTTTGATTAAAGTGCGAGATTTTAGTTGTCTGCGGGCGATGGTGAAAAAAAAACCTATAAAGGCGACTTGAACCAGGAGAAAACTTACGGACCGAGAACGATTTTATGTACGTATATTATCATTGCATACACATAATATATAGGATGGTTAAATAATATACTCTGGGGGGTAAAACACAATAGACACGCGAAATTAAAGTTTGCGAGAATTTTGAATTGGATTTTTGTATTACGGTGTCGTCTACTCGTATTATATTATATATGTACCTATATATACATATATTGGGATTATTTTTTATACAAATGGGTGTTTCAACTATAATATATATATATATACGTTATATTGTCGTATACATAAAAAAAAAAACTAATGATATACGAATTTCGAGCGTCTGTAGAAAATTACTGTTTGGCTATAAATACGAATTGGGTGAATAAATGAAAGGCGATAATAAGATTTGGATAAGAAAATTGATACAAATAATTCATCGAAGCATTTGCATATTATTGCATTCTTTGAATTATGTACGTGACAATATTGAGTTCTTCTTGATACGACTGATGAATAAACTTACGGTTAGCATCGCAATATTAGCAATCATTAGTTAAAATTCCACAATCGACATGGATTATCCGACAAATTTTCCGAAGTGTTGGACATTGCTGGTAAATTAAAACTTGCACTGCTAGAAAACGTCTGACAAATTGATTAATATGGTTTTACCTAAAACTGCTTTAGCAAAAAATTCGTGCTGTTAACTCAGGAATATAGTCAAACAATTTTTCGATCGTTGTCTAATAATTTCTAACAAATGTAATAATTATTAATATAGGTATGGATTTAAAAATATTCTTCAATAATAGTACATTTTTTATTTTTCATTTATTTATATATATAATATATAATTTTATATACAAAATTCGTTCTAATTGGTATTTTAAAAAGGATATTTTTTGATTTTCTAATTCTAAGTAGTTTTCAAAAGCGTAACGAAAAACCATTTTCAGGAAAACTTGTTATAAATTTAAAAATAACATATACAGTATACGCTTGTCATGGTTACCGATATATGTATATATTTTTTTTTATACGAGTATATGTGTATACTGTATACATGTTTTCGGTTAGAAAGAGTTGAATATGAATTTTTGAGGAAAGAGATTTCTGATAGAAAATCCTTTTTAGTTGGTACTTTAAATAGGTAAATTTTCGATTTCCTCAGTAGCTTTCTTTATCGTAAAGGAAAACTACCAAAAATGACCGAAAATGCTTATAAATTGGTAAAAATTTAAAATGCCAGTAACTAGAAATTTTCACCAAATATTAAATATAATAATATATTGACATTATAAAAAAGTAAAAACTATTAAAACAATTTTCGGTAATTTTATAAAACTACGAACTTTAATTTAAAATTATTATTTAATTATATAATTTAAATTAAATTTAATTTGTATTGTTGTATACACCGTACTATCTTAAGTAGAGTCAATTAGGATTTTTCGGATTAAAATCGCTTAATCGCTTTAATAGAAAATTTACTCTATATTTGGTATATTATGACGGTTATTTAAAATTTTTTTCAGTAATTTTAATTTTAATACATCTACCACCAGTATCATGCAATTCCAACCCCTACTGATCGGCTTTATTTTTTATTACTTTAGTGTTTAGAAATTTAAAAACTCATATGTTGGCAGCATGAAGATGAAAAAGTTTAAATTTACCTACCATCATACTTAATAACGTCCAATACATTTTGAAAATTTGCCAATAATTTTTTTTATTAAAAAAACAATACTGATTTTCAATTTTGAACTATACTATAAATATTCACATGACTACTGACTCATACAATATACGACATGTGTACGTTATATTCTAAGGGATTTATATAAATATATACATGTATATATTCATAATATTGTATTACGTAGTGTGTGGGTGCAAACACTTTTACGAGTTATAATACTTTATTTCGAGTGATCGTATATCATATTACGAAAATAACGAATTCACTAAAGGTATGTGTGTTCGAGTGCGTTCGATAGTCCGTATTGAATCACGTCAAATAAATTTCGATCGTTTACATTGCCTATATTGCAGTAACTACGTATAAATTATTATACATTCTTAATTGTGCACGAGGCACCTATGCCTTTGCCCTTTGACAATTAATGTTATTTGTCAGTGTTATCGTTTCAGAAATTCTGATATTGCAGGGGTCAAAAATACTCATAAATATTATGTAAGTGGATGGTGGATTATGGATATTTTATAAACACACTGACTTTTCTTATCATCCAAAATTTGTCAAAATATCACATTATTTTATAATTTTAATATAGCTGGTATTAGTAAGAACCATAACTCAGACACCAACTATATGTTATTTATTCCTAACTCAGCATATTTTCTTATCAAAATGAAGGATTTTGAAATAATGTTTAGGAGAAATCAATCAGTTAAATAGAAATATCTGGAAAGACTGCGAAATTTAAACACATTTTATTGATGTAAAATTAAAAAAAAAATTTAGTTCATCATAATCAGACCTATCTCACATAATTCATATTAAAGCGCTTGTTTGTATATTATTATACCACGGACTATGAAGAATATATAGACTGGCAGCGTTACCATTATTTGCGGTCAGCTGTTTTAATATAGAGTTATGTTATGGGGAAATTTTAGAAGCGAAACATTATCAACAATTTGCCATAATAAATGGCCAGTGAACGCTTTAAGTATTCAACTAAAAAATATTTGGTTAGTGTAGTACTGAAAAAATATACTAGGAACGCTCCAGCTACCAAAATCTCTCCCTCACTTAAGAACTCTGTTTCAAAACCTGAACGCACAACTACCACCAGGTGGCCTTATTGCCAGTCCACGTAATCATAGATTGGCCTCTGAACTAAATGGACGGCATCTTTCTCACCCCCTGCCTATTTAAACACTCACAAAATATGCGATAATCAAAAATGGTTATTCTAGAGGAAAAAATATATAAGTAGGTACTTTATATTACCGTTTACTCCTTGGACATTCTAATTGTTATCATAACATATTACACAAATAATAATAAAATATAATAAAAACAATAAATAAATCTATGGATAACTGCAAAAGTAACTATCACAAATGCCATTGAACAAACCAGTGAAAAAATTAATTATTACTCTCATAATATACCCTTTTCAGCTTATCAGATGTTATCTGAAGGGTTTTGGCCCGAAGTGCAGACCATTTAGTTAATTTAAGTCTGTGATCACGACTATGTTTCGAGTAAAAATGTAATTTATATGTTTTACGAGATCATTGAATACCGTATATTATCTTATATATTTATGAGGTCGATATATTTTTATTTGTTTGAGTCAAATATTAATATGATTATTCGATTACACGCATATACAAAATTACCCGTTTCCTCTATAATATAACGACAGTAGATCTCTATTATAATATTCTGTTATGACATTTCGCAATATAGGTACATATTATTACTTCATACAATAACGAACGAATTAGCAGTTTCAATTAAACGTTTCGTAATACGCACACGATATATAGTACATAATATATAACAATACGTTATGCAATATCGTATAAACCATATAGGCACATTGAACTAATTATTATGAATATTAAATTGTAATATAATTTCATGCTCGTTATTGATTTGTTGAATTTATATTGTATTGAAAATCAGGTCAGCTTTTGGTCAGACACATATCATATATTATTGAATATAAATCCCTTCAGCGTTAAGTATATCCGTAACAAAATGTATGTATATATATATTATACCTACCCTACAAGGTTTACCAAAAAGTTTTATCAATAATAACGATAAAATTGTACTCGAATTTACGTAAATTTTAACGGAAAAAAATGTGCCAGTATAATTATTTAAAGTTTTAAGTGGATTTGAAATATCCAAAAGTTCCTTATTTTCCAATTTTTTTTATCTTTGAACCCAATTTATTTTTAACGTTTCTCATTTTTTCAATATAATATAAGCGTTTATAGTAAAATTAAATTCTTGTTAATCATTATATTATATAAGGGTGTCGGTTACATTAATTTGATTCACGGACAAATTTAGACTTTAGATAGTTAATTTTATATTTAATAGATTTATTTGTAAGTATGTTTACTAAATATATATAATATAACTATATAGTTTTTAAACATTTTTTTCAAAAGTACAATTTATTTTCTTTTATATATATATATATAAACGAAGATATTTTAAACAATAAATAGTTTAATACGATTTTAATACATTTATATCATTATAGATATACCTATTATATGGATGAAATACAATACAAAAAAAAAAAAAAAAATACAAATAATAATAGGCTGAAAATTAAAATATATTGTTCTAAAAACAAAGGAGTGCCACACTAATGAGGGGATGTAATGAAAAATTATAGACCGAGCGGTGTTCTTTTCTCGTTTAACTGACGGATAATAATTAGAGTCATTAGACTAAGTATAATATGTTTTCTCGTCTTAAGTGAAAACCAAATTTCTTATTCTATTTTTTATCATATATTGTAAGATATAAGATACTAAACGACGTTTTAATACTATAAAATATGATTTATAAACACGTTTTATGTTTAAGAAAACAATTATTTTGTACCCCAATATTCAGACGATATATTCATTGCAACAGAGGAGTGGACTTTGTATCTGTAACCCTCCCCTTGAAAATTTAATAATCAAATATGTTTATTTAGCGAATGGATTTAATTTATAAAATATTTTTCCCATATTATTATACGTAATAGAAGTGATAGAAATCTTTTATTAAAAGGCAGCAACAAATTGTCAAGGAAAATTTGTATGAGCAAAATTTACTAATTTTTATCAATAATTAACTTCTTATGAGTATGTTAGATAACAATATTATTATATTTACTACGTCGGTATTTTTGGTTTCTATTCATTAAAAAAATAACATTAATTACAAAATATTTTAATAACTTATGGAATGAATAAAAAGGCATATAATATCAAAAAAGGGTTACATAGTTCATAATACCAAAATAATATATCCAATATAATGTTTTTCTTCATAATTTATTTTAGGTCACATATTTCTATAATATTCCCAAGTAAATAAAAATGAGAAATGCAAAAATAATATTTTCAAAAAAATTTTATACGAGTAAATTAGCCCACTTATATGTCATCAATCAAATATTACCAATGGTTACTGGATATTTGTTTATTTGTTCACGCATGCATCCCGTAGGTACTCAATTCCCTTTGAATGTAACAGATGATTATTGTTATTATTATACAATACACCAATTTAAATCTTAATACATGAATGCTTTTATATTAATAATTATATTAATGCTTTAATTATTAGATATTGTATTATTTTAAACATTTCGTCAAAACTTTGATTAATATTATTTTGTTTTGTTTATCTGTAAAATCATTAAAAATTAACTTTATAAATATGTGTAAAAGCATATTTTACCAAGTAATGCAAACAATACTCGGATGGACCGGAACACAGTTTCAATTCATCATAATTGTATACAGGTTTTGTTCCGTTAAATTTCTATCGTTTTTTAAATAATAATTATTAGATTTGATATTTTATTTTCACTTTATCAATCAAGAAACTTTTTCTAATAATAATTCAATCCATATAAGCGAATTACAAAAAATTGATTAGGTTGGTTGTGAAAATTTTTAAAATTAATATATATATTAATATGTAATATAAAGTGGAAAAAACTGTTATTATATAATTTTGATCGATTAAATATATTTAATGTTATCAATTTAATTAATTCTATGAGAAAAAAAGGTCTTAACTTCTGATTTTAAAGTGTTCCGGTTCAGACATTTTCCCGCTTCGAGCACTAAATGTGAATAAATGAAATTTTATTCGTACAAAATGTCCTAAATAATTGTTAAAGATTGACTAAAATTTGGTCAATTTTAATTTTTAATTTTCCAGTATGCTAAATAGGCTTAAACTCGAGCTGTTATAATTTGGAGCTTTCAAAATATATTATACGATCAAATCGAAAAATACAATAATTTACACGTATTCGTCTTTTATCCCTACAACGAAGTCGGCCATTTTGGTTCTTGGTCCCTACATCAAACGCATTTTCTATTCGATAACCTATAACCTATCTCCCTCTCTACCAAATGAATTGTAACCTACAAAGGTCTTTCTTTTCCCCCTAACTTATATTTCGTATTTTCAATACACTCCTTCTATTCTGTGGCCTATCGGCTTTTATGATTTTATCCCATATTATATATTATAGTATCATTGTATAATATTATAATATATTTTATATAAGCTTTAGCATATAGTATAGGTATAGACGTATAGTAGTACTATTTTTTTTTCAAATATACTATTAAAATGTGTTATCGGTCAGTCGACGTAGGAAATTATATACATTTTCCAAAAACTTCCACTATTCTAATCGTAAACATACAAAACACATATTCTATTGTACGCTTATGTATGTATATTGTATATTATTCTACAGTAGGTATATGAGAGGGGCTCTTGTTCGAACGACGAGAAACATAATTATGATAGAACAATACGCGACGAACAAGATATTAACTTTGGTAAATTCGCCAAAGAATATAAGTCTTATATCCCTAAACATTAAACAGGAAACTTTACACCAAAGTCTACCAACTATATAGTCAGTGAAAACCCTTTTGTTTTCGACCATTCGGTGCGCGTTGTGCAGGGAATCGTGTATAATGGCTTGGACGATCCAACGGGCTGTTGCCGTAAAGATTCAACGATTCCCTTGTTATAATAATATTATCATTAGGTACTATATAGGTATTATAATAGGTATTATAATATGTATACGAATAATATGGTATTATAAAGTGGTCATGGTGAGAGAATTAATGGATTTTTGCATATAAAATAAATTGATCAGTTGTCCGAGTGTGGTAACACAATAAAAATCTATCCCGTACTGCACGTTGTACACCTTGGCGATATTTTACGAAAATTAACGAAAAAAATTATGCCTATTTTGATTGGCAATGTCCTCGATATAGAGCTAACGTTTCAACAGTAGGTGTGTACTGAAAAGGAAACTTTGGTTTTATTGATAAAATCAATAATTCAATCAACAAAATTACTGTCACTGTACAGCCGACAAACATTTTGTTCAATTAACAAAGTGTCTAATTGTAATTTAAAATTCTGAGCATACCGATAAATGTATTTGGTGATTTATTTTATTTTTATTTTTCCATATATGTATACACTTTTATGGGAAAAAAGAGTAATGTAAGAGTTTTCTAGTATAGAGATTTTGGATAGGCAATTCGTTCTAGTTAGTATTTTATAAAAATCATTTTTAAATTTTCTAAGTAGTTTTCAATAGCGTGAAGAAAAACTACCTTTTATAAGGGAAATATTACGAAAAGTGGATATAAATTAGAAAATAACAAATAAACTAATCATTGTTACCAACTATATATAGATGATATAATATGTAGAACATTAATAACCACCAATAAGACCAAAAATGATTATAAATTGGAAAAATAAAATACCAGAAACTTGAAATTTACACCAAATATTTATTATAACACTAGTAGTAGTAGTAGTAGTAGTAGAACAGTATATTAACGTTATCGTTTTTATTAGCCATATAAATGATAATAGTATTACTTATGTTATATACACCGAAGTTTCACTCAGAATTGTTTTATCGAAATAAATAATTTATCATTGCTTTCAAATTCAATATATCCACCACCAGTATCCTACTCAGCGAGCGAAGTACTTTCTCCCCTACTGACCGGCTTATTTTAAATATCAATTGTCATAAAAAAAAGAGGTTCAACAAGACAACTATGTCATTTATGTATAATAAGTTACTGTTGGAGAGATGAAATAATTATAATTGTTTTAACAAAATGTACATTACAATTGTATAAAAAAAAATTATTGTGCAGATAAAATAGATATTATCAAGTTGGCAATTTGTTGTCAAATCAACAAAATTCTACTAAAATTCTATTTATATAATTGTTATAAAATATTGTCAATGTTTCAAATGGAAGGTCTATTCACTGGTAACCAACACAATTCGTAATTTACAAACATTTTTCTTTCAATCTACATAGATACATGAATTATTGGGGTGATTACACGTCCTTAGAGTAATTTTTGAAATGTTATTAAGAGTTGGCAATTGTCCGTATTGGTGACGTACCAACAGGATGACTGTTACCGTGAAGTTAGCGGTACACTTTAAAAATTGCATAGAAACTGTTCTTGAGCCCAATAAATTGTGATACCTACTTAAATACTTATATTTTTGAGTATTTTTTTTAAGTATTTAAAAAAGATTTTTTAAATGTTCCAATAATTGTAAAAAAAAAAAAATACCAATAAACTAATTGGAATATACTTATATAATATGTACGTACTTTATAATTATATAAATTGAGTACTTGTGGATAATTTATATAAATAAAATAAAAGTAAATTTTAATGGATTTAGGTTTTATTTTATATATACTGATTGGAAAGGTTTAAAATACATTCTGTTACATATTGACCGCTAAGTTCACGGTCGTGTTGGACGCCACTTAATGTACATATAAGGTACGATACTAGTAGGTAATCGTTTTTTTTTTTTTGCAAATCAACAAAATCAGTCAGTTAATATTCACGGCTATCGTTATATTATTATTTCGTCGTGCAACTACGACATTAAAAGCCTTATAATTACACGATTATATAACATAAATATACAATACGCGTATTGTTATATCAGAGGATAGGTAACGACAATTTCAACGATATTATTATCGTCGCAGTAAGATTAATCGACCGAGCTACATTATTATTTAACATAAATATTTAATTAAGAGACCGGCTCGTTGATAGTGCGATATTATTTTTTTTTATTCGAGCTCATAAAAATACGCATCACGTCGCATATTTTCTCCTGGACCCTTTTTATTTATTTCCTACACAGGCCGAATAATGCCAAAAGGCAAAAACTAAACGATTAAAATATCTGTACGTTTTTTATTTATTTAATGAGCATATAGTGCGTGCATATATACGAGTCAACTCTAATGCTCACAGCTAGTTAAATAGACGTTTGCTAGTCACAGGACGCATAGGTACGAAGTTTTTTACGATTCCCCTAGCTATATATATTATATAGGTGCAGAGAACACGCATGAGCGAACGATAATAGCTGCTTTTGATTTTGATTTTTTTTTTTTTTTTACTTCTAATGGGAACGTTTATTTTTCGACACTCGAATTTGAATACATTTATTTATATGGTATATATATTATATAGTATTTAGCAGGCCATAACGTATATTTAAAAAAAAAAAAAACGTTTATCATATTGAAGTGTAATTTTCGTGAAATATAAATTCATATTAAACAGCCCGCCTCCTGAGTCTTGCAATACACCGATATTTGCATATTGTAAACACCTTTATTGTTATATATATTTTCGTCAAGAGTCTACCACGTTTATATATATATACCTAGGTATAATAGCTATTATTGTATTACACATAACATGTAGGTTTATAGGTACTCGGATACGTATTGTCGAACGAGCCCGTTGAAATATAACGTGTAATCGTTCAAAAAGCATATACATAGGTACTGTGGGATAGTAGGTATATATTGTGTAATATTTCGGGAAAAAAATATACTATATTATATACAAAGAATAACGAAAATTCGAAATGTGTTATAATATTATATTATAAAAACTAGTACGGGGAAGGAAAAAATATGAGTTTTAAAGTACCCTTCTAATGGACCAGCGCGCGCGCGATATATGCCTGGAAATATTACATCCTTGACGAATCGTCCTGTAAACCACTCTCGTCACGTAGGTATATACGGTGTACACAATCCCCTTGTATATTAGACCTATTATCGGGTACCCATCCGATTTATTAAGGTTTTTGTATATCTACCATAATATTTTAGTACGTTTATATTATATACGCACGGTCTTTCGATTTAAACGATGCTGTCCTTCGTGCAGGCGTTTTATATCCCTAATGATCGCTTACGCATTATTCCGGTTTCTTTTCATACCGAGCATATATATTTATAGGTACGATTAATGATAATAATAATATAATAACAGGAGGGTTTACGTTATTGTACCCTGTACATAATATCGTATAGGTATATAGAGGAACCGAAAACATTTAATCGACTTACCTATAAATAACTATATATATATATATATATTAGGGGGAGAGAGATACGTTTTCCAGTATAAGAAATTCGTGCAAAACACACTATTGTGTATGTGTGCATATTTTGATATTTGAACACAAAACTGAAAATTTAATATGAATCTGCGTATGAAGAGGGTAAAGGAAGTGTTTGTCATCTCCGATTATTTGTGTGCACATAACATTTGTTTTTGACAAATTTCAAAATTGTCACTACTTATAACAAATCGTAATTGTTATGAGTATATGAAATTATTTATTATTTCCATAAATAGCAAAATTGAAATCTCCTACTCATATCATTATATTGTAGGCTATAAAAATAAATTATTCAGAACAATAATTATAATATACCTATATGATTATAACAATTAACTACAGGTATATATGGTAGTTCTTGAAAACATTCATTTCCAGGCCTATGCAGACTGCAATATAGTTTCTACAGAGAAATTAATATATATATATATATATAAAGAAAATTTCATATGAGAAAATATATTATTCTCTAACGTGAAACAATTAATAAGTAATGCAAAAAAAGTCGACCAAATACAGAAGCTTTAAGTTGTTCATCGTCTCTTCGGTCTTTGGACAGGATAGTGTATTATTATTATATGAAATTTGAAATTTTCAAAGATAAATCATTGCATTCTAAAGATATTTTAATAGTATATTCTATAGTTATATATACGTATCCTTTAAATTACCTTGATTTTAAATAGTATAAAATAAATAATGTGTTCAAATTCAAAATATGAAGACACTTTTTTTGATTAAATCTAGTTGGGAATATATTTTGAAACCTTAATATATGTATATATATATAATAAAAGTATAAAAATAATAATTATATTATATTTATATTTTATTTATAATTAATATAACTAATATAAAGTAACTAAAATGTCATATAAATGTTATATCAGAAGATTTCACTAAAAAAATTATTTTACATTTTTAAACCACTTAAACACATTTTAAATTTCAAATTTAAAAGACAAATGTATATGGCGCTGATTCAGTCAATTATTTTTTATGGGGTTTCTTTTTGGGGAGGAACATACAATACTCACCTCAATAATCTTGAAATTATTTTAAATTCTTTACTCAAATTCATTTTCAATATACCTGCTATGCATTTTACTCATAACTTATACAAATAATTAAATATTCTTAACCTTAAATCGTTATATTTGAAAAATGTATATTTATTAATGTATAATATGAAAAATGATATAGAAATACTGAATCATAGCTATTCTACTCATCAAAAAACCAATTATAATATTATTGTACCTAAAATGAAAACAGTTTTTGGACAGCATTGTCTTAAATATATATTTATCAAATATTGCATGAGTCATAATTTAAATATAAGTAATTTTAATAACTATAGTATTTATAAAAAATATATTGATAATTTGTTCTAAATTTATTATGCTAATATTTATAATGTTTAATTATTTTACTCAATATAAGATCATATAATAGATTATATTATGTATATTTACTAGAACTTTAGTTTAGAATATCTCTCCTCTCGCACAGCCATTTAGGGGAGATCCATCATTATTATATTTATTCTTGTATATATTTATCTATGTAAAATGTTTGATGGTAAATAAATAAATATTATTATTATTATTGTTATTATCATTATTATTTCTGAGCTATATTATTATAATATAAATACATTCCAATGTTTAATAATGTCAAAAATGTTTTATAAGTTTATTAAATACTATTACGATTTAAATTAATTTTTCATTTTATTTTTGTTGTTAGAAAAAGCTTTAATTGTAGTTAATGCCCTTTAATCTTGCCGTGTGCTTATAGTTAATCATGGTTGGATATTTAACGTACCTATGTGTAATGTGTATATAAACTAACCATGCGTAGTTCACAGTGTGCGAGTCTTTAATTAATACTTCTATGTTCGAATTATTTATATACTGCAGGTAATAATATTGTTTTCACGTAAACGTATATAGGTACCTAATTAATGAGATATTTAATAATAAAATCACGATTACCAGAACACAATATATCCTTAAAAACACATTATTTAATGTACGATATATAAGGGCACTAAATATAAAAACAAATCAAATTAAATAATATTTGGTAGTTACTTATACCTATACAGTATTGATTTTTTTTTAAAATTAAAAATGGTCATTTATTGAAAAAGTCAAGTAGCAACTTCCATACAATATTATTTAATGACTTATACACTCATAACTATATAAGTGCGCTCAAATGATTTTTGCTAAAAACAAATTATAAAAACCAATATGTATATTAAAATATTTGTAGGCATTGAAAATTGTAAGACATGCAAAATATTTGTGAATATCTATTAGTAAGACCAGATGATTTATTGAAAAAGTATCGAAATTCACTATTCTCTTGGGACGGGAAACGAATAATACAACTTAAGGGGGCTCGCGAGGTTTGAACCCCCCTCCCGTTGATCCATAAAACAAAATTATACGTTTCTGTTGTTTTAATAATCCGTATAGTAATAATTAATCGCTTAATTTTAAATTCGGATAAGGACCTGCGATTATAACGTACACAGCACATCAACCGTATGTAGCAATGCAAGAAGTAATCCCATGAAATTTTTGTGCTTAAAGAGTGAACATTTATAAAAAAAATTGGGCCCCTTCTCAGTATATATTATATAAAAAAAAAAAAAAATCATCATCAAATTAAAAGTTGTTAAAAAATGATAGTTCTCGAAATGTTAATATTTACTCGAATAACGAGCGTTTTGTGTTAATAATAATAATAATAATAATGATGAGGATAATAATAAAAAAAATAATCACCCTATATATAGTATATACACAGCAATATCCGAGAGAATTCGACCGCTGTTGCCGTCTCCGAGTCAAATAATTCGGAAGAAAAATGAAATTCCATATATACATATATTATTATATAGTTTCGGCGGAGCACGGCCGTCGGTGTAGTGTGCAGAAAATATATAAATGAGTTTGCGTCGAAAAGTTTTGCGGAGTGCCGAAGGGCGATACGACCGTGCCGGTCACACGCGATGATTGATGTCCAAAAAGTTTCCGGTGAGTAGGCCTCGAGAGGGTTCATGCCGGCGGGACATGTCGGTCGTACGATCGCTGATGGACGTCACTGTTGTTATGTTATTGCGCATATATATATTATATATAGTAAGTAAGTATAGAGACGTATTTCAAATAAGTCCGAAGAAAACATTATGGCGAACGTAATACAATAATTGTATGGGTGTGTATACCTGCACGGCAGCTGTAAAAATTCATTTTGTATTTGTTCAAATATACATAAGAGGCTTGTACATTATACAATAATAATATAATATTATTGACTCTCCCCGATAAATGTTTCCCATTGTGCTATATACTAAGTATTTATACCTTGTCCCGTATTATCGTAAAAACGTCTCACCCCTTTCCACAGCCCATTATTATCATTGTCGTGACGATTATTTGACTTAATAAACATTTGCCTTTTGCAATGTTACGAAAAAAAAAAAAAAAAAAAGACCGACTCCCCGATATTTATTAGCCGTTTTCTTCGCATGCATTGCAGTTTACCTATTATATGATGTATACACACTAGCGTCTCTCTCGCTCACTAGGCGTTGATTTTCTCAGGGTCTTCGAGTGCCGCTGCGACGTGTACTGCAACCATACGCTATTATTATATTATATATATATATATTGTAAACATAATGACGGTAATGATGGGGCTTGATGTATTGTTAAAGTCTCCGTTGTCGGTGTATAAACGCGGTGACGGATCATTAAAACTAAAAAATAAAAAATTCAATAAAAAAAAAAAAAACAAGGCGGGAATTGAAACGGACGCGTACAATTTTGTCGTTTATTATTTGTCATTCTCATTCGAAAACGGATTTCTTCCGTTCGTCGCGTTTTATAACAATGCATTTATATATGTATACACGTATGGAATATTATGTGTACCGAAACGCTGCAAGCTTGGAGAGATAATGTTATCACGACGGTCAAAGTCGTTATATCCGCACGATCCTTGTCGTTTCTTTATTTGGAAAATTTGAGTCCTGCCAGTCGACATCCGATACATTCCCGAAGGGTCGTGTTTCTCGAAATTATTCCCGAATTCTGCTGCAGCATACCGCTACCATGGTCACCGCGCACGCGTACACAGACCCCGAAAGTTCGGTACCCTTGTCGCACAACTATTATACGACGCTGTATATTACTGTTATCATTATATTACTATGCAATGAACATATAGGGAAACGTGCACGTGATAAGCTCGAACTGCAGTCGAGTTCCACGGATCTTGTATACGATAATTATATTAATACTGGTTGAGTTTCAGAAAAAAAATTGAATTCCTTCTAATTTTTACACAATAGAAATAATTTAAAATTGTAAATTCATATATAGTAAAGTTAAAATAATATTTTGTATGCATAATATGGTAGATGTTTTTTTTCATTCCCCCATATATGGTGACGCCATATCTCCGTGTTTCAGCGCGTGAAACATGCTTCGGGAGATGCACGTTTCTAGAAAACTGAATTATTTTAGCGTACAATAACCTCCATAAGAATCAAAGATTATACGATTATCTACAATTTTGCATGGATGATTTTCAATAAAGTTATTAATAATCGAATAACGAGACTTTTAAAAATAGAAAACTCTGGTAAATTCAATTTATTATAACTCGAATTATAATAGTTTTATCGAAAATCGTTCAAGTAAAAATTTAGATTATCTTACAATGTTTACATTGATAGAAATATCAAATGCTTAAACACTTAGTTTCTCAAAAATCTCCCGAAACACGTTTGCCTCGTTTTCAATAATTATTTTATAATAGTTTACAATAAGAACATATTTTAATCGTAAAATTTTAATTTTTCTTAATATACAAGTATATTCTTAAAATTTCCCTTAACAGAACCACTTAAAAAACGTGGGTGTATCGTTCTCTTAAATATGAATTGAAACTATATTATTTATAATTTTTTCAAAATATAAATAAAATACATACCAGCTATTATTTACCGTGAAATAAAAAAAAAAATCAATAAATTATGTTCTATTGCCTAACCTTCTGCATATTTTTATTTTCAATTACCAGACGCAGTTTAAACTCAAATAAATTAACAGAATTAATATGAATAGTATGAGATTTTATCTTTCACCTTTTTGTTCTTGTACAGTGTACACTTTTATGTGATTAGAACAGGGTGAATTTTCAATTTCTTTTAAACTGAAAAATGTTTATTTTGAAACCATAAAATATTCAATAACGTATCTATCTTATCATATGTTTGATAAAATATTGATCATATTGACTGTAACAGTTCTATTTCAGGAAAATGATTATAATAGTATATAAAAGCTATTAACAAGTATACCTATAGACTATATGTTGTTTTTTTAATGGAACAAAATTATATATTATAACGATTAATAATAATTGATCTAATTAATTACTACTGTGTGATGGAATTCATAAAAAAAAAATGTTCAATGTAATTAACTCGTTTTTTTAACTATTATTTTTCGAGTTGTTGTAATGTATTGAATATAAATTGTTGATATATTATTGTAAATCCCGATGATAAGAACAAGTTCAACCTCGCTGCTCACTTATCTATAAATTCAAAATAAGAGAATACTGCATAGAATTGTACAGTATAATCTTTATATAGAAATATAATATTACAATAAGTAGAAGAGTTTTACTTAACTTCTAAATGCAATAAGAATAATTAATAATAATTGTTAATAATATAAATAAGGTTTTTATTGTCTAGAAAATATATTTGGACAAATGGGTCCTATAATTATAATTAATTAATTAATAGTTTCGATAGTTCCATATTTTGATAAACAAGGATGGGTAATAAAAAGTATCAAAGTGAAATTGTCAAGTTATTTAATTTAAAAAATGTATCGTAAACTTAATGAGTTATTTTCAAACACTTATAAGTAACTCGGAAAAGTTATTTTACTTTATTAAATTTTGTTATATTTTAAACTATGTTTTGTTTTTACTATCATTTAATATTATGATAATAATATTTTACTCCATAGACATATAAATTTATATTGGAATTACTACAATACTATAATGTATAGTGTTATGATTTTCTATCAATAAGCCATAATTTGAAAAATACCTTATTATATTGAAATTTAGTAAGTATTCACCAATAATTTATAAGTAAAATGGAATGGATAATTCAAATTTTAGTATCTAATGAAAATATAAAAAACAATTATAAAATTTTAACTAATAGGGGATAAACTTGGTTTATTGGTAAACGAATAGTTCAAACAATTTACTAAATAAATTCAATAGAAACATAAACATGTTCTGTACATCATACATGGGTTTTAGATTTTTAAAATAAATGTAAAAACATTTCTTTTTATTTAAAAAAAAAAAAAAAAAAGTAGAAATGATCAGTGACCACATTCCCCCTGTGGCGTGATAATAACAGTCACTTAAAAACCCATGTAAAATAATAGGAAAACTACTTGTTTAAATATTATCATTAAAAATGTACGGTAGTATTTATTAAAAATATATATAAATATATATATATTTATTAAATATATATTAAAATTTAAATATAGTTTCTGGTATAAGTTTTTCAATGTATAACTAATAAAAATATTATATTTATTTGGTTATTATAACTAAATAACATTATTTATGAATTAAAATAACCATTTTAGTTATTAATACTACTTATATTTAAGTTATTTACTAATATTTTGAGTCTTAATTAATCATTAATTGCAATAATATTAAAAATATAGGCAATATATTATACATTTAAAAATTGTTGTACTTAAATCCAATACCTATTCGATTTAGAAAAAAATATTATAGTATTTTTATTTAAATACTTCAACTCTACATTGCCTTT
Organism: Pemphigus obesinymphae; assembly: GCA_025469235.1. NCBI lineage: Eukaryota > Metazoa > Arthropoda > Insecta > Hemiptera > Aphididae > Pemphigus > Pemphigus obesinymphae. The sequence continues at coordinate 59,764 of JAIPRL010000183.1, forward strand.
GATGAATATGAAGCTAAATAAAAATAAAATTATATAATTTTGTGGTAATAATAATAATTTTTTTAAATAATTTTAACCACAAATGTATAATCATGATAAAACCATAATTTTTGACTATCAATACCCCGTTATATTATTTTTAGACGATTTTCATTTTATTCTCTAAGATAACTAAATCAAAATATAACAAACTAATTTCGATTTAAAACACTTTTCCCGTATAAAAATGTTCACAACATTGAGCGTGAAAAAATTTTAACAGGCATTTTAGAGGTAAAAAATAAACTAACAATGAAATAATAGGTACCGAATTTAAGGTTTTAAAACAATATTAAACACTAGCTTAAGTGTAACTCATTGTACGTTCAACTCTTTTTGACTGAGACTACTTGTAATTGTCACTATTTTTTGAATGCAATAATATATTATTGAAACTACTTATAAGTACAATTTTTGTATCTTGATTTATGTACTTTATCAGGATCCGTAACAATTGGTAACCCAAGTTTTTTGGCAGATAATTATGTTAGGTAATTACATAGTTTAAAAATATTCCACCTACAAAAGATAAATATGTTTCCAATGAATAGGTTGACAATATAGATATTTTAAAAATGTATTGAACTTACTATTCTATAAGATTGTTATAAGAACTCAAACATCACGTCGCAAGATTTGCGCCCGAGTATAACGGATTTCCCACAATGTCACTACATGTCAATATAAATACAACCACAATTGTGGAAAATTCCACTGAAGTCCGACGATTTTAAATACATTTAGGTAAGTGCTATGGAATATATAATAAAACATAGTACTTGCCTAGGTCTAAAGTATAACACACATGTCACACAATACGTCACGTACCTATACATACATCGTTATACATTTAATAATAATTCTAAAGAATGCTAATGAAGTCCAACGATTTGAAATACGTTTAGTATGAAATATTGAAATATAAAAACTATACAGTATAGGTAGACACTTATTCTGTGAATGAGTCAGTCGGAATGAACGTTCTCGCGTTTTTATATGAAAAAAAAATAAAAACCGTTTTTGAGCTCGTACAAATCGAACACAGACTATGTCGGCCATCGCACAGTGCACAATTGAAATAAACAGTCGGATTTATAAAAAAAAATCGAGGTAAAAAATTGTAATGAATATTAAATAACAAAAGTTACGTTAGCGAGTGTCGATAAACACCCGTTACCACCGCGGTGGTCATCGTTGTCCGGTGGTATCGGACATAACAAAGCCACGATCAATGGAGAAAACTTTTGTTTCCTTGACTGGGGTGGGGGGACCTTGGCGAAAGCTCAAAAGTACCGGACGAACGGAAAATGGAAAAACCGTGGGCCAGAACGGTCGAAAAAGTGACAAAAAAATTTAATCTTTCAAAATGAATATAATATTGTGTTAAAATATCTCAAAATTGAGACAAACAATTTTACTGATATTTCATTATATTGTTAAGTACACTATAACATTATACTATACTATAATATACTTTAAATTTTGTGAAATTTTAGAATTTTTCGTTTTTGCAGTATTTTGCATAATATATATAATATTAGGTATATATGAAGCAATTAACGTTCTTATTGAAAATAATTGATACCGAAATATTTTATTAATTCATTTTTCTTTATATTATATTATTATTTTACGTAAAAACCATTTTATGAAATCTTGTAAAAATTTTAAATTCTCACAGCGTTCATATTTTTTAATCAAAATTTTTAAACAGTTATTTTAAGTAATATAGATATTTAGTATTTTATTTCGATAAGATTTTTTGAAATGTGTATTTTATTTTATAAACTATGAGGATAAAAATATGTATTACATCAAAAATCGATTACATTATAGAATACAATAAAATTTTGTTTTTTATAATTGTTTATTATTGATGAAAACGAGAAATATAAAAGTAATTTAAACATTTTTTTTTTTTTTTAAATAGATATTTAAAATGATGAACTACGCATAATATACTTTTTAAACTAATATTCATTTATTTACAACTAACACCGTAAATTGAAACCTTCCATTGAGAAAATTCTAGTTGTGCAATTGATGCACTTCGAAAGATTTTGAGGAAAATTTTTTTTAAATTTTGATTTCTTAGTTAAAAAAAAGTTACTATTTATTAAATTATATACACTAAGCTATTATATAGGCTCTTTACATGATATTATATTATAATAAAATGTATTATTTATAAATAAAAAAATAAATGAAACCCTATTCCATAGTATAGTTGAATAATTAATTAATGAGGAAAATCACATATTATTATTAATAAAATTAATTGTTATTATTATATATCTTATATATAATTATGTATATTTATAAAGATTAAGTAAGTTTTTACTGTTATTATGTATATATGATTAAATTCTGTATGTATATAAAAAGGCAGTGATGGCTTGGTGATTTTCAGGGTAACGGGTCATTTGATCGAAAGCCATTATGTCGAGTGATTGAAAGGTATATGGTAAATGAGAATGATATAGATGATATGATGATATGATACGACTTTTTGAAGTACTATGAAAATGTGTCTTCATTATTATGTCTTGTTGTCGAGAAAATGGAATGTAAATTTGCATTCTAGTTTTCTTTTTATTTTAACATTGCAGTATTTCCAAATTACTACACTTGGAATGAAAGAGTTCAAATTGCATGAATGAAACCGTTCATTTTTTATTTGAGTCAACTTTTTTATTGGTTAATTTTGTTATACAAAAGTCAATAATATTTTTATATTAGAAAAAATATTATTGAAATATTTTAAATGCCAAAATTTCATTTATAAACTATTTTCGGAGAAGTTGTTACTGACTACTATTATGTAATAAAATAACTAAAATACTTGAAACTTTTATGAGTTTGTTGATGAACATACTATATACAATATATAGTTTAGTTTAAATGAACTTTCCATGGTCTACATAATAGATATCAGGTACTTTTTCTTGCCCAGTATATATATATATATATATATATATTTATATAATATATATGTGTGTGTGTAGTACATACATTGTTCTTTATTAATAAAATATAGTAATCATAGCTACATTTGTCATAAATGAATGACAATAAATATTTAAATTTTTATTACAGAAATATTACTAAAGGTAAAAATAAAATATCCATTATACGAACTATACTGTAGATCTTATTAAATTATAATATTATAGTTCGAAACCGATATTATTGATAAATTTTCTACTAAAATACTCATATAGACCTATCAATTAAATGAACCGCCCTTTGAGCTGCAGAATGGGTATTATGGAAAAAAATTGAATTTTTGACTAGTTTGTTCGACGGCATTAAATTAAATTAAAATTAAATTTTGTGATAATTAATCCTAATATCCATAGATACCTTGATTATTATATATTATATACACGATTATAAACTGTTCTTTATAATAGTGATAGAAGCCTTTATTATCTATGTTATTATCATATTTTTGTATAAAATGTTATGATGAACATCGGAATATCCACAGAATAAACGGTAATATAGTCATTTTTCTTCCACAATTATTATTATTAATAATAAATAATATAATAATAATAAATAATAAATATTATAATTTCATTGTCGAATGTAAGTGTTTCAATAGGCTATGGGCGAGGAAGGCTCAGTCCATTTAATTAATATGCCTATTAAAATACCAATCGAACTCCATAAAATTTCGATCAATTGATTTTCGACCCATCAGCATATAGTTAAAATGCGTATCTAAAATGCAGACGACCTTTTCCTATCGTTGTTTTTTTTTTTCGAATCATTCGAACAAATAACTGTAGGTACCTATATTAAATTCATCCTGAAACTGAGCTCGCTTCGTTATTTATGTGTATACAGTTTCTCGTTAAAAATAATATCATATAACCATTTAATATGTATGTGCATACAAGATAATAATATTAAATATTATATTGGAATGAGGAAAATAAATAAAATAGTTTTATTTTTGAAAATGAATACTAATAACGATGAATTCTGGTATACAATATATATATATATATATAATAAACGCAGGTTGGCATATATTCTGAAGTTTTACCTGTCATCAGATTCTCTATCTTTCTCTTTCTCTGGTCCGGGTTTAAGATTTATTAATATGAAATATATACACGTATCTAATATTATGCGTAAAAAAAAGTACACCAAATCAAAAAAACAAAAAATTACAATCTAAATAGAAAATAATTGTATATATAGGTACGTATATTGTTTATCAAATAAAAATATGTCAAATTTAATTAATTTGTTATAGGCGTGTACATAATTACATATAATTTCAAATTTCAATAAAAAATATTGGGCAAAAGGACACGTGGAAATAAAAGTCGACTAGAAAAAATACTGATTTCACTTAACTATATACTGCAGTATAATGCATCTACATGTATACTTGCATTAAAGTAAAAAAAGCGGTTGTCTTTTTCCGTGACTTAAAACCGTTTTTTTATGTTTATATGGTACTCAAATTTGCATGTGAATGTATAATTTACTTGTTTATAAATATATAACGGAGTCACGAATGATACACTACTATGTTACATAGAAAGAGGTATAAATACATAGGTAAGTTTACTCAAATGTCGTTCATTAGCGTTTTTTTTTTTTACATAAAAACTTTTTAATAAATAATTTTACTCTATAATATTGTATAATATTTCAATTACCTTGGAAACAGAATAACAAAAATGGTTGTAGTTAAACAGATACAATTACGATGGGTGAGATTATAAATATACATTTATTATACTTTATTCTTTATACATTATTATACCACTTTTTTTTACAGATAAGAATCGTCAACCCGGGGGTACTAGCTACTAAAAAAAAAAAAAAAAATGCGATTATAAATAGACAATCGAGTGGACTGTCGCTTCAAAAGCAGTCGTTTCTATTCCGAAGAATAGACAAACAATTTAGTTTTACATTTATGTAAGTCAAACGGACTGCTGCGTCAAAAGCCAACGTTCTCATTTCGAGAAGGAGACGCACAATAATTATTTACATATAAAATTATATTACTCATATTTAGTTTTTTTTTTATTATTTCCGCTTTCTCCCTCTGTTTTCTCTACAAAAGCAGCAACGTAATACCACGAGGTTTTAGAGTTGAGCATGTGATTTATTTTACAAACTCTGGATTAAGATCGACTTTAGTTTTAGTGGTAACCGCTCTTGTCCAACGATGCCACGCGTCACAATCAAAGATTATGTATTTCTGCATTGTCCGGCCTAGTTCCACATTGGACATAGGTGTCATCATCTGTTTTTCCAAATTATTTTAAATAATAAGCAAGACATCCGTCTCCAATCAGCTGTTGAGTGATGTAAATGGTAGCCTTACTTTGTCTCCGAGTAGCCCATATTCTTACATCCTTAATGAGTCTGTAGGTCCATATTCCTTTTTAACAGTTGCCTCAAATGGTTGGCCATCAATCATAAAATAGTGACCTCACGCATTCCTTCTCCGCTCCTCTGTATGCATCCTTATTTTCTCGGGTTACACATATTATATTATAGATGCCTTATTAAATAATATAATAATTACCGTGTTCAAAAATATTTTATAATACGGTAATAATAGTTAATATATCAGAGTAACATATAATAATATTATAGACATATTTAGAAAAATATTATAATATTATGGTAACTGTAAATACAGTAAAAAATGAAACAATATCCATCAAATCTATATCTAAATTGTTGATTTATTGTTGTCTAAAGTGTTTTTTCCGCAATTTTCATGTTCCTCTATTACGTAAATTTGGCCCAGTATTTTCCAAAAACCGTATAAAGTAGAACAATGTTCCATACATTTTGAAACTGCCCCAAAAAGAGGCAATAAATCCTTATATAAATTATTGGAGGGTTTTCTTTGTTTTAATTTTTCCAAATTTTTTCTATTAATGTGAAGCAATACTTGAAAATTTCATAACTCAAAAATATTGGCCAACAAATATTGTTTTCATTAGTATTCAAATATGACTGCAGATTTTTCTCTCCCTATGTATATGTTAATGTATCATGTACCTATGTATATATTAATTAGGTATATAGGACAAAAAACACTTATCATAAAAACATCTGACGTGCTGTTTATTTATACAGTAAATATTTACGACGTATTTTTGCACAGTTATATATACTGTCCAAATTAATAGTAAACGCCTGTTTTTTTTGTTAAGTAAAAAGGGATAAGTGTACGGACTCGACTGGGTTTTGAAACGAGTCCATCGCTTATCGATCTTCTCATTGTACACGTGTATACTTTTTAGTTTTTTTTTTATCGCAATCATTGTTTTTTACACATATGTACATTGTTTATTTTGTGTATTCATAGGCAGTATTGTAAGAAATGCTTTTAAAAATGTATTTAATTATTTTACGATAAAAAAAAATACTATATATACAATGCTATATATATACATTATGTACAAATATATATTGTTTCTAAGTGTCTAAATACTAATACATTATACAAATAATATTGGTTTTTTTTTAATTTTTAAAAATATCAGATGCTTTTTTAAAGTTGTGTTCCTAAGTATGTACCTACCTATTATCATTGTGCTATCTCAAAACACATGCAGGATTTGATAATTTTCCATTGGTATATAATATTAAATATTAAATAGTGTAATCGTTCTCGGGGCCAGGTGAGCTGGCTATATTTTATTAACCGTGTAAACTCCTACACGAACACGAATGACCTTTTTGCCTGACAACACAATATGGTGTAATATTTTACACTAGATTGTAAAAAAACGTTAAAAATATATAATTGAATATTACCTATAATATACTTATAAAATATTTTAACTTTTTTAACTACACCTACAAATTGCTGAATACGTTTGCTTTAAAATAAAAAACTAGAATCAGTTAAAAGTTAATATTGCTCTTCACTGTTATATTTTTATTTTTTAACTATCGTTTTTACTCAAATATTATAGGTAAATAATTCTTGAATTGATTAAATAATAAGGCAGCTAGCCGCCATAAATATTTAATAGTTATTATTTAGTTAATATACCTAAATATATTTCGTAAATAACTCGTTAAATTTATTTATTTTTTTAATTAATCAAGTATTAACTTTTAATTAACTATTAATTCCCTTTAATTTTAGCCTTGGGACCTACAAATACAATTACGCAAACCAATAATATTGTATAGTCTTCCTTAAAATGTGTTGTAAAATTGGTAAAAATAACTTCATTATGAAAATGCATGTCATATTTGATGAAAAAAAAATGTGAATCTGCCATGCCAAGATTTCAAACTCAAACTATTTATTTAAAATGGGTATTATGATATTTGAATACCTATAACGATTATAGTTTGAATCGATTCCACAAAATTGTATTCTTTATAACTATTATATACTCATGTATATATTATAATATCAAACTTGGGTAGCATTCCGAATACAGTAGATATTCAGAATACTGTTTTAGAATGATTTATAATTCCAAATATTTTTAATTACTTTTAAGGTTCAATTTATATATTTAAAAGAATTTTAAATATATAAGAGTTTTTTTCCGTCAGAACCAATGTACGTAAATTGTTCTCTTAGAATCGAATATAATTATATCTCCTCAAACCCACATTATTTAATGTATAATTTCAATTAAACAATAATATAATTACTATTTAATATTTCCATTATTGCATTTTAGCACATGTAGATAAATAAAAAATATTTGGAATTTTTTTTGTGAAGTATTCCAAATTATTTGTAATTTCTATTATCATACAGTATTAGAATACATATTTTAAATTTTTTTTTCGAAAATATTCGGAATATGTATCCAAAATACTCGTACTTTTAAAAAATATTTTGCATTAGTTTGCATAATATATCACACGAACCATTCGAACCATGTTATTGTTAGTTTCAATAATATATTGTGTTATTATTGTTTGAATTTAACGACTCAAACGATATATTATTATTATCATCAAATAAAATCGAACTGTTATGTTTTGAACCGTATTGAAAAATATTATATTTATGTTTATTGTATGTATAAATAATATATTATAAGATTACGTTTTTTTCTAATATATTGTTACCTTACTTACAAATAAAACGTCATAAATTGTATAAAATGCCAAGACAAGCGTTTTCGTGCGATAAGTGTATAAAAGGTATTAATTCCTTCTCGGTTTTTAGACAAAACACTAACGTTAATATTTTGGTTTTTATATAATATTCATTTCGTGGTAGAAGTAAGAAAAACAAATTAGCAGTTCGTTATATAATATTATTTGCATTGAAAGTAGCCAGTAGGTATGTAATGATTATATATTGATAGTGGATAAGTTCGTTATCAGTTTAGTAAAATAGTAAATACACACACAAATTTATATATATATATTATATATATTTATATATATATATATATTGTTTAATATAAATAAAATAATATTTTATTTTTTTAATTCAACTCAACCCGGGTTTTTTGAACTAGATTTTGGCAAATGTTCTTATATATAATTAAAAACTTTTAATCTCACATTATTATTATTATCATTTTTCACAATAGGGTATAAACAGAATATAAATATAAATATATATTAATAACGCAATAGAAGATTAGCCCTATCCCGTAATATTTTTAAAATGGTTTCAAATTTGGATATTAAAATAGAAATCTGTAAGTACCTATCTATTTATAGTTTTAATTTTTAATTTATTAGAGATTTTTTTCCATAATACTGAAATAATAAATTTACATACATAATACATATAATAATTATATATCAAGCTATAACGCGATTTCTTGTAATAATTATTATATTAGGTATTTATTTTTATCATTATTACGTTTTTACTGGATTGGATGGAGTACCTATAAATATATTGTTTATTTTTAGATTACCCTATTTATACGCCTGTAATTTACAATGTCTTATAAAATGTACTGTACGTGCACAATTAGACTCGCCCTTCTGTTCATTATAATGTATTAAGTGACTGAAAAAAAAAGGAGAAAAAATTACCCTCGAGATACGACTGTTGAAGTGGACGCGTATATAATATATATGGGTTAACAAAGTTAAATTACGTGAGGAATGCATAAATAAAATAATATGTAGATGTAGTACTACAAGAATATATAGTTGGATTGATGAGGGGGGAAAACTTTTGAGTTAAGATGGTTTGGACGATAAAAAAAATTGAGTAAAATCGAGTTTGTACAGTAGATATATATTCGTACTTATATTAGTATATACTTATACTGAGTTTGAATATAAAATAAAATCGTGATAATTCAAGATAACTTTAGAGCTGAATATAAATGAAGTTGGTTGGAATTTGAGTGGCTGATTATTTAAAAAGAATAAAATTGAAATATCGATAACGACAATAATAAGATTATAATATGGAAAGCAAGTAAAAGTATAATAATGTATATATATATATATATATAGGTAACTTTATTTTTAATATTATTATTTATTGAATGCTTCATAAATTTTACTCTTTATTAGCCTCGAGTGTACACCCAATAAACCCAGAAATAAGCCTTATACTTGATCATATATATATATATATATATATTTTTTATACCTATTGTATAAAGATACAATGCTATGAATAAATATTTCAATTTCAATATGTTAATTAAATCTAATAATAATTACGTTATATCTTGTAAATTTATCTAGTCTATAATTAAAAGAAATTAAATAATAGTTGTTTAATGGAGATCAATGGTTTAAAAATTTAGAACGATTTTGATCAGAAACTAGATAAAGTGAATTTTTAGTATATTTTGATTTGTAATATTGATTATATTAATTTTAGCGAAATCAAACCTAATAAGTACTGCAATTTATTCAATATTTATTCAATATAAGGTCTAACAAAAATGTATATAATTTGTAATCTGACAAACCGTCTAAGAGATACAATTTAAATTCCAAATTATAACTTATTTAGTATAAGTACCTGGAGAATCATTCGGTTAAATAAAAAAAAAATAAATATATGAATTTAAAATAAAAATACATTTAGATAACTGAAAATATTGTTTTTGGTTGGTTTATAATGATTGTATTGTTACCTACTTTAGGAGAAATTTGATTTTGAATATTTATTTATTTATTTTATTAATGTCAATCAGAAATTTTGTTAGTATATATATATATAAATTATTACAAAATTACGATAAGATGGAAACAACTTATATACAATTAATATACATTATAAATAAAAATATTAACTTACGACTAAATATAATTAAGACAAAAAATTTGAGGGTTCATTATTTATGGAACGAAGCATTCGGTTTAAAGGATTGTAATGGCCATAAGAAGTAGAATGAGAAAGAATAAAAAAAAGTGTATTATTTATAAAATAATAAGAAGGAACACGGAGTCTAATGTTGGATAAAATATCTGATACATCTAAGGAGCCGTTAAGAATACATTTTATTTTTCAATTCGATTCCGATATACTATCTCGGTTTTAGAGAAATTAAAATATATTATATACTTATATACAAGACCGTATGACCGTATCTAAGGGGAGAGGTCCAGAGAGACTGGAGTCTGGACCCTACTGAAAATTTTACACAAGTAGATACAATTTTAGCATTACATTGAATAATAATAATAAAATAATAAAATATTGTAACTTTGAAATTAAACTAAAAAATTTTGGATTCCTCGAAAATTATTTTCAGATACGATTTTACTTATATACCTGTTATATGTACATAAACTATACTTACCTACTTTATAATAATTAAAATATCTTATACTACTGAAATATTCAGATTAGTAAATATACTTATCTACTAGCAACCTAAAATAGATATTTATATGTATATATTGTACCCTTTTATATTAATTAAAATATTTAGAATACATACTGGTATTATCCTAACGGGTATGTAAACATAAATAGATTTGAAAATGTACACAAGAACATAATATATTATAAATTACAAGTTATTTTACAATGTATTTATAATGTCGTCATGTCGTAATATTATGTTTATATAATATATTACTTACCGACTACCGTACTATTTGGAAGAAAATATAGACAGATATGACGATATTAAAATTAATAAAAAAAAAAAACTAAAATAAACGTACGTGTACTGAAAACCCTTTTATAGTATATAAATCATATTAATGTATGTATCCAGTAAAAATAACAAGTTATTGGACTTCAAAAGAAATAAAAACGTGCTTTTATTTTTATACGAAGATACCTATAATACATTATCGGAACAGTTGTATAATAATATATCTATATATAAACCTACGTACCTATATACCTAACCTATAGTCGTAGTGATAGGCGATATCATAAATTATAATAGATAACACATATCATGTCGTGTTTACTCGTGTGTGTATACTCGTACATTATAATGCTTATGTCCTATACGAAATGGATATTATTGTGTCTCAAGATTCGAGTCGACAATAAATTGCGATTAGACTTGTATGTACATTGTATATGTAAAACACGCATGTATACATATAGAGCAGTTGGAGGGTCCACGACTTCGATTTATAGAATATGTGTTTCAGGACGGTATTCAGAATAGACATGATCATGGAAGAAATGGCCACCAACAAAATGCTCTGGAAAAATAGTCGAAGAAAAATAGGACAAGGAAAAATTATTTTAACAGAAAAAATTGCTATAATTAGGTTTTTTATAGTTTCATTATAATTTTACTGTAGTCAAATACACATGGACAAAACTAGACGATATTTGTATTAACTAATTGGGTCAACTAAATATAGACTTCATGTTATAGGTTTTAACACACATGCATATTATATAGTTATGTTTTATAGACTACATAATGTAATTTTGACCATTTTTGTATGCTAATTTTCTTTGGCCTCTTTTGCTCTTGGACTATACATATAATTTATAATTGTTATGTGTATTTACTTATAGATTTATTTGGCAGAAAAAAATAAGAACAGTATGAATATGAATGCATACTAGCATAGGCGGATATCCATTAAAATTTCAGGGGGGGGGACTAACATTTTTAACATCAATGTGAGCCGTGAGGGCTTTACCCCCACATCCCTACCACACAGCTAAAAACCACGTCTACAGTTCAAAACCCATATTTTTTTTTTTTACAATTACATATAACAATACGAATATAATAATTAAATGTAGTTATATTTTTAAAGTTTAAATCAATATTATAATTTAATTAAATTGTATTCATCGTAATAATTATTATTGTTCTATTTTTTTCAGTAAATGTATCAATAATTTCTATGTTGTTTATATTATATTCATAATCACATCATAATAATAATCAAATAATTATATTGTGTTATCAAATCTGTGACAATCACGGATTGTGATATTCGACCATATTTATTATTTTGGTATGGTTAGTGGTTATATCTATTGTACGTTTTTAACGATTTATTTTCATAAAATAAATCATCACATTTTTTTAAAAATAGCAATGAGTTCTCAAATATCCAAAATCAAAATCGAAAAAAAATATAACATCATTTATGACATAAAATTTTTTAGGAAGCTAATAAACAATTTGGGGGGGGGCTCATCCCCCAAGCCCCCCCCCCATTTCCGTCTCTGCATACTAGTAAAAAAAAAAATTATTATAACTTACAGAATTTAATTTTTTCTTTTACTCGAAAATCTAAATAAAATAAAATAAATCTGACTTTAATTAATCAAACTGAATAATTTATATATTTATATAATTTATACCTACATTGTTTATTAAATGTCATTATTAAAACTAGAAATAGAATATAATATTATAATATACAAAAATATTTAATATTTTATGTATACCTTCCTATTTAATACCTCATGATTATTGATCAGCAGATCAGGCAGGTGGGCAGAAAATGATGCCAAAGACTCAATACAGCACTAAATGAACGATGTTAACGCAAGGCTTAAAGTGGGGAAACACAGGGGTTTCAGTCCCCTTATCTCTAATGGTGGTTAAAGAGCATTCCTTTTAAGTTTTAACAATAATAATAATAATAATAATAATAATAAAAACAGTAATAGATACCCCGGAATGCTTAAATTTTAATCAAATATCAATCAATAAAATTCAGAATTCCTTTGAAATTAATCTTATAGTTTTACTTTTTTTTTTTATCAAATATTCAAATATATTTTAGTTTTATCAAATGTGTTTAATAAAAATCACGGAATAAGATAGAATCTTAAGTCGGTCACATACGACTGGTGTATTTGGCCTACATACATCAGGTGTGTTAAACTTACTTTAAACTTACTTATTTTACTTTAAAATACATATTTGTATTATACTAAGATAATAATAATATTATATATTATAATATAGGTACATATTATGTATAGTGTATATATTTTTATGTTTGTTACATTTTTATAAATTTCTGTTATTTAATGTTAAAAAAAACATATACTAAAGAAAATAAAATTTATGTTCCCATTTAAGTACTTTATAATTGTTTTATTAAAAAATAGCTCTTTATTAAATATCGTAAAATTGAGCTTCATACATATATATAGGTATAAAGCGTGATTTTTTAAGCATGCTCACCCCCACTATTAACCGTGTACAATGCATAAATTAGAATTTTTTCGTTCAATTTAATGTACTTACATTTTTGTGAAATAATAATAGTACATTTTTATACTATTTTTTTTAGTTTTTTAGTTTTCTTATTTAGCAATTACTGCTTCCTTACTCGTATATATTTATTATTACGAAAAAAAATATTCTCTTTTAAAATATTAAATTTTTATAAAAAAATTATTTATTTCATAAAAATGTTGTATTATTAGTGCTTTAAATAATACATAAAATAAATGTCAAATTTGTTTATTATTTGCGGTTAAAGTCGAGGTGAGCATGCTTAAAAAAATCACTATGTATAATGTATATACATATTACGATACATAATACAATTTATACATACATACATATGTGGAACGCTTATAGTTATAACTATATGGGTACATTAGTCCTCTTCCTGGAATTATTTTCTACTTTAAGCCCTGTATTAACGACAGTTAAGACTGCTAGTACAACTACAGTCGTGTAGATTTAATATTTAAATACTAAAACTTCTCTACTAGTTTGATGACTATAACTACATATTAAGGAATAAAAAAAATTAATAGTATCATATTTCGAATTTTGAATATAACAATATATAGGTATGTATAGTTCCAATTTTTTCGGAATGGATGTTTTATTTAAATTTTTTTATGATATTTTGAAATCAATATATATTTATTTTTCCAAAAACTAAAATTATTTTTTTAATTTTCCAATAATAATTTTTTTTCAGAAATTTATAAATTTTAATTTTTAAACTCTTTTAAGACTGGGAAATAGTTTTTCATCGAACTCTCTTGGTTTTCTTGAAAAATAAAACAGCATATAGATCTCTATAGTTTTGCTGTTAGTATTTATTTATTTTATAATTTTTTTATATATTTATATATAAAAAATATATAAAAAAATATAAATATATATAAATATACAAATATTTATGTATTTATTTATTTTATTGTTAGTCTATAGTTATTAGTACTGCAGGGGCACCTGCAGTATCAAAAATTAATATAAAATGTACTACTATAATATGTAATATAATAAAATGCTATATAGTGACCTTGTTGAGATTTACTTACTTTTAAGAATAGCTCTGCCCCCCAGTCACAATGAAAAAAACAACAAAAATTATACAGGATATTTTTCATCAAATTAAAGATGATAGACACAAGTACTAAAAACAAATAAGTTTTCTAATAAGATATAGGTATAGGCAATAATAAAATCCTTAAAGAATAGAATATGTAGATTTCACCAAACTTCAAGTAAAAGTAAGGGACTCTTAAAAAAAATTACTGCCATAATGCGTATGATAATATATATGTTATGACAGAGAGAACTTGAAAAAAACTTATTAAAAAATTGGACACATACCTTTTCCCCACGAAAACCATCAAAATTTAAAATACACATACATATTATAAGTACATAAATATATATATAGTTTGCTAGATGATACTATATAAATCGATGATGGGAAGTAGATTATGGCATAGACAACGAAAATCCACATATATACATATAAAATCTGTTATAAATGGATTTTCACAAGGCCAAATAACGTGATAAACGACTTGACCTTATATTTTTCGATTTAGCGATGTAATGTGCTATTACTTTTGTACATAAGTAACGAAAATATGTAATCTGGTTTTACGCCTTTTTATTTTGTAAAATTAGTACGTAAACTTAGTTACTTAAAAAAGTGATTTACCCAACGTCAATAAAGGCATTTTTCGAGTTTAATACCAGCTATATTATGCCTTTCCGCCGATAATACATATAATATATATATTAATTCTAATATGCATGTAGGAAAGAAAATAAAACGAATACGCGGGTATACGATTGTATTTCCTAATAAAATATTACTTTATTCAAATAAATAATCAGTAATCATTTTACTGTATTTTTTTAAAACAAACAAATAATTTATAAACACTAAATTAATTTTAATTAGAAAACTGATAAGTATAGGAAAATAATTAAATAAATTTAAAAAAAGTATTAATAAGTATCCAGTTGTACCTAGATTTTTAGTATTAAAATACATGGCGTCACGAAATTATAACAAGCGTTACGTTTTTTTTCTTACACGGTTTGATATACATTTCGATATATAACAAAATTCAACCTTGAAAATTTAGTAAAAGCCAATTCACCATAGAGCTTTTAGCGCGGTTCCGTTTAAACTGTTTACTATTTTCACCAGTTTTTTTTTTTTTTTATCAATGTTCTAATTGTCTTGTCTAATTAATTAACGCTGCCACATTACCTACACGGTAAAAGCTCTAGTGTGAATCCCCCGATACAAGTAAACTCTATGAGACGTTAAATAATAAGAGAATACCACATTTTTTTTAAAAAAAAAAATTAAGAAAACCTAAAATTTTTCAACACACAATAAAATAGTAGGCACCTACCTAAATGTATAAATTATATTGCAAAATTGAAGCGCGTGTACCCGAAACATTATTTACGACTACACCACTGGTTATATATGTTATAAACGCGGTATAACAGCTGATTTCTGCTGTGTTATAAAATATTATATCGGGACCGCTCTCGCGAGTCGCGCGCGGCCGCAAGCTGCTGGCGGGGGACCGGTGCAGTGCAGCTTTTGTCGAGGGTCGCCGAGCATACAATGAGAAGGGTTTTTTGTCATTCAAAATGGTTTAGAGGGGAAAAAAAAAAAATGCTTAAAAGGGGGACTCGGGGACCTTTGGTACGCGGTGATAATGAAATCAATGGACGACTGCATAAAAAAAAAAAAAAAAACCGCCTGCAGGTCGCTCGCCACTCCAAAATATATATAATATTATAGTATATGGACGAGGTACGCGTATATACATATTATATTATGTATATAATAATAATGTGTAATAAGTCGATGACCCAGTCACCCGGTGAACCGGTCCTCGGGACCTTTGCCAAAAAAAAAAAAACCCGGAAAGCCCCGGCTTTCGATGGACGGGAGGGGAGGGATGACGCGCGCGTTGAGGTCGGCGCGGCAGATGCCGCCGCCGCCGCCGCCGCCGCAACGGACAGCTGATAACCAGCTGCTGTCGCGTGCCCGAGTTCCGATTACCGCGTTTGCAGCTGCCCGTTCTCCCCTCCCCCCAAATTTGAAAACTTCAAAAACTCACCCCCCCCCCTACCGGGTCGTATTCGTATAGTATATATATATACGATTCGTGATAGTAATAATAATAATAAAACTGGTTCCGGTGTTAACGCGATGACTGGCGGCGTTATTATATCATTATTGTTTCACAGATATATATATGTGTGTGTGTTTATAGAATAATATAATATCGTATTATTATCGTTGTATGGCGGGCGAGGGTGTCTATATTGGTGTACAGACGATAATAATAATATAATACGTACGTCGTATATATATATATATTGTATATCGTTATCTCGGTGGCGATAACGTCTGTCGGTACGAAAAAAGGACAAAGGTGTCCTAATACGTTGTCGGATCAAAAGCCCTGCTCGGCGATGTACGACTCGGGGTGGTTCCTATTATTATAAACAGCTATATAGATGACGGAAAAAAAAAAAAGAAGAAAATTTACCATACACTACAGTTCGTAATATATAAACTCTTATATTAGATACGTATATTTAATGAATTTTCCCCGTTGACGTAATTTTTAGTTATAACGCTAAAAAATTTTCACGATAACGGTATTTATTTGTACGTTTAAAATGCATACGTCTCATGAACAGTACGATAGTTATTAAAAACTTGTTGAAACACGATTTATAGACAACTTTGTTTTGTTTAAAACATACAGTGCGAATAATTACGATTTACTCAACGGGGTTTACGAACAATAATAAGAAAATATAA
Source organism: Pemphigus obesinymphae (assembly GCA_025469235.1). Classification (NCBI taxonomy): domain Eukaryota; kingdom Metazoa; phylum Arthropoda; class Insecta; order Hemiptera; family Aphididae; genus Pemphigus; species Pemphigus obesinymphae. Next base: position 77,275 of record JAIPRL010000183.1, read on the forward strand.
AAAAATTCTCGTAAATACGTCGACAAATTTAACTAATTCAAACTTAAGTGCGATTCGGCACAAGTTAACTTTGTTTAATTGACTCGAATTTTTTTTTCATTCGTTTTTATATGCATACACACGTTTTTATGGGGTGAGCTCGTAAAAAATTTTAATTTAAAAATTAGGGAACACCCTAATGTACATATATATACACACGTATACGTCACACTATCGTGGAAAGGTGACTGGAAATACCACATGCTTATATAACACACACACATAAACAGTGGCGTATTTCCAACTTTTTCTAGAGGGAGGTGTTTCAAGAAATATTGAAAACCAACAATACTTATATAACTCTTATTATATTTTACTATATTTAGAGTAAAAAAGTTGGCAGATAAAAAATCAAAAGTCATCTATAGCCCAGTGAAGTGTGTGCACTCCCTTTATTTTGGTTAACAATATTTTTTCAACACAGACTAATAATATACGAGTAGTTCATCGATTTTTTACTATCAAAACTCCAACCACATTTATAACGCCATTGGAAATAATAAATACGCATATTATACAAAAAAATATTGTTTAAAAAATGTTTTTTGTTATATTTTAAATGTGTTAATTTTCAGCGTTAAGTTAAATACATACCTACCTGAAAAAAAAAAAATGAAATAAGTATATATAATTGAAAACATACAATAAGTAAATAATGAAAATAATAAGTATAATAATTAAAACATTTTCTTTTGAAAAAATGTAAATTAAAAATTAAAATTTAATTCCTATAGTATTATAAAAGTAGAAAAAAAAAATGTAAAATGTGAAAATGTATAATGATTGTAGTAAACAAATAAAATACGATTAATTAACTTTCAATTAAATTTTGCATAATACATTAATTATAATTACTATAATATTATATTATTCTATAACAAAACTTTATATTCTTATCAAAAAATACTCGTTGATGAATGATAAGAACTGAACAAATTTTAATTCAGATACAGTTTGTATAACATACCACCGTGATCCATGACTTAAAGGGTTATATCGTGAGTTATATTTTAATTAGGAAAATGTCCACCAAATTTTTTGTACGGAGGAATAAGTCCGCCCTACCGCTCAAACACCGAGGGAAAATGTCGCGGGAGAAAATGACCGTTTACAAATACATTGGTATATAGTGTGTGAAATTGTCAATTATTTAAAAATGATATTTTGGGAATTATGAAGAAATCATTATTATTCAAACCCGCTTTTTTATTTTGTAATTTTTCAATAGTTTTCGCGTGTTTATCGACAAATTGACGTTTTTTTGTTGAAAAATGAGTAGGTACAAATGAAAGAATTAAAAATGAAAAAGAGATAATCTATCTTTGCGCACAGAAATATATAAAATAATAAACATCGTCGTAAAACGAAGCGATATTTCGCTCCACTCAGAATCTAAAATTTAGTCATTATAATATTATATAAATGGTACCTATATATATTAGTTTTTAGAGCATTATATCGATATTTTACTATTTTAAGCTATTTTATGACGTTCTGTCTATTTAATTATTATCGTATAAAAATTCCATCCACGAAAATTCATTATCAGGTTTTTAAAGCTTTGTAATCTATATATTTATTGTTTTTTTTTTTTTTGGGGGGGGGGGGTGTATCCAGAACTCCTGCACACCCCTCATAAATACGCTACTGCACATGCACATAATACACTACGTTATATTATACATTCTGTATTATTAAGTTGGAATGGGAAAAAGGACATAAATATTGTTTTGTGTGTTTATATTGATCGGCGAACACTTCAAAGGAGAAATCCATTAACGGCGTGCACAGAAATCGAAATGGGCCGTCGCGGCGGCGACGGTTTCCATTTTCGAAGCGTACACACATACCCACGCCATATGTCCGCCGCCGCCTGCTGCTGCTGAACGTAAAAACGAGAGAGAAACCACTAATTATTATTTTTTTTTCCCCCCACACACAGACCCCTGAACATGAGTCCACATAAGGCCGATGTGCATATATATATTTGGGTTGCCAAAAATATCGTCTTGTGGCTGTTTAGGTCGGGTTATGTTCAATATAATAATATATATTGGTATGTCCATTTGGGATATTACGGTAACGACCGAGGGACAACGGAAAATCCACGACGTTTTCGAAAACTGCTCGTGATTATTCTGGTCACGGTTTGATCAATAATGATCTTAAAATAGAAATAATTACACTAAATAAAAGATATAAGAGCTTAAACTGAGACCGAGCGTAGAGTTTTTGTCTGATATGTGTATGTATAAACATCTAAAATGCATATGATTGAAAAACTTTAAAAAAAAAAGGTTTAACTCAAAATACTCTATGATTGTTCATATTATATATAGTAGATATTCTCATTTTTCATATTCTCTTTAAATTTAAAATCTACGATAACTACGATAGAAATCGTACTTAGAAAGTAAGAACGTGTTTTAATGCCGTTAAAACGCACGTATAGCGAATGTCCTCTTAACATTATCTACCTATATAATAAATATAAATAATAGGTATAATTGTATATATAAATGCATAAAAAGGAGAGGTCCTGAATTTAATTCAAGGGGGTGCTGACGGAAAATATAAATAAGCAAAAAAGATCATCGGATTTTCTGTATTTTGGCGATTAACCTAAAATTTACCGACCATATTCGCGAATTCGAGCGTTAGTCACGCTCTCCTCTGAGGATAGACCCGAGGGAGATACCTCTCTTTTTATGAATATAAACCAGTAAAATATAATCAAGTTCAGTCGGCTATTAGTTGGTAATGTAGTCTGTGAGTACACTATCGGTAAACTAGTGAAAAAGTTCTATGACCTTTTACATTCTGAACGGAACGAAGAAGCTATGGTTGATTTTACAATATAATATATTTTTTTTCTCTGTGTGCAAATTTTCGACTTGTAGGAGTTGAGAAAAAGTTTTGTACTTTGTATGTTATCGAGAGCAAATTCATTCTATAGTTCGTACTGTGAACATGGCATTTTTAAGTTCTTCCAATAATTTCTATAAGGTTATAGAAGAACTACCTTCTATAGGGTCATACTCCATCATATATAGATATACTTATATACGGTGAAATTACCTATATTATTTTCAAGGGAGAAGTGGGCAAGTGGGTTTTAATTTTTATTCAACAGCAGAAATAGTAATAAAATGTGATATTAATACAATTTCTCATAATGAATATTTAAATGAAAATAGAAATTAAAAATCCTGGGCGAAACCGGGTATGGCAGTTATAGTAGGTATATTATAATACGTATACATATTACACATGTATTATGTATAGCATACATTTCAAAATGACCTTTATTGATAGAAATTCTTAAGTTTGTATTATAAAGAGGACGTTTTTTAATTTTCAAAAAAAAAAATTATATATACTGTTTAGAATCGTGTTTATCGAACGCAATTGTTTATCATTGTTTTCAAATCCTAAATAATAACAGCAATACATTATCCTATCCGAGGACTGAAGGGACGATTGACCAATATCTTCCTCGTATATATCTTACATTCTTACCGATATGTGAAATATTTTCTTGCTTTTTTTTTCCTTATTAATTTTTTTGGAGTACACTCCCCCTTAAATATTTCTCTAGAACGGCCCTGTATGTATATAAATAATATCAATCAATATACCTACGAGTAATAACAGTAAAAAAAAGTTCATCGAATCATAATACGAATTTTTCATGTTTTATAACTCTAGAAAAATCATCTATATATAATTATCTTCTTGTATACCTATATGCTCTTTAAATAATTTATTATCTGTATCTTTCGACTAAGATAAGCTTAAAATGATTTTTCAAGTCACTTGATTTAAGTTTAAACATTTGTAAGTTCATAAAATGTTGATCCATTATTACCTTGTTGAAAAAAAGTGAAAATTAAGTTGATAAATTAATTTTTTTTGAATTTTTCAGAGGTAAAGTGCTATTTATTAAGGAGTAAAATACAGTAAATTTTTAATATGTACTTATTGTGCTGGTGATTTTTGAGATGTGTGATTGTCTGTTTATGTAAATTAAAATTATTAGTATGAGTAAGCTGTATTTATTTAAAAAATTTTCGCACACAAGTCAATAGCAAACGTTGTGTACAATATAATTCATCATAATGTCATCATTAAAATTACACCACAGAAAAATGAATAATACATTGTAAAATATTATTTTAATAATTTCTTTTGTATTTAAAAGAGAACATTTTATAGTATGAATTAAACCTATTTTCATGATTTTAAATATATTTTTAGCAATATAAAAATGTAAAAAAAAAAAAAACACGATAATTTAAATTTTTAAACAATAATTACAAACAATAGGAAACATATTTTTAAAAAACCAAATTAAATCTGGACTGTAGTTTTAAGCCATCTTTTCGTGAAAAATAATAATAATTAAAATCTGTTAATTTTACAAGTTGCGATCGTTTTCCTGAAAAGCCGAATTGTATACACAAAATGATAAACCAGCACATTAAAGCCCATTAACTTAACGGGTTAATTATTTTTGTCATTAACTAATATCAATTATACAAGTATTTACTAAACTTATTATGGGGTGGACGATCTTCACGAGTTCGTTTACATATTTTAATCGAAACCCAAGTTCCTGTAGGTAATAATTAATTATTAATAAATGAATATTTAATATTTAAAAAGATAAAATGTGAGAAAATGTATTACATTATTTATAAATGATTAAAGATTCTCTTTATAATTTAAGTACTAGTTGATTTTCGAATGATAAAATAAAAAGACTCAATTCCACAAAAATATATTTACTTTTATTTGATAAATACGTATTTCAATAACTTGTTATCATCTTTAGTACACAATAATGACGTTATTATACTAGTGTATATAACTGTGTTTTAGTCATTATTGTGTACTGAAGATGATAACTATATTATTGAAATACATGTTTACCAAATAAAAATAAATATATTTTTGTGGAATTGAATCTTTTAATTTTATCACTAAATATTCTAATTAAAATTTTTCTCGTAAAATAATAAAATAAATAAATTTTATAACTAAGTTAAGTTAGTATTTATTTTTTTATTTTAACTGTAAAATCCCAAAGAATTTAGGAATAAGGTGAAGGAGAAAAAGAACTCTAAATTTGTTGAAATTATTATTCTTTTATTATTAACTTTAAACGTTACCATGAATGCTTTTAGGTTGATTCGACTTTACTAATTTGTATTATTTTATTGGCTTGTCTTTTTTGAAAACATATCATAATAATATTTATTTTAATTAATAAATAAATATGTATCAAAAACCAAATGTAAATTTATTTGAATGCTTGATAACCATTTTTTAACTATATATGGTAGTCTGTGCTACCAGGAGAAATTATACACTACTGGTTCGGCTATACGCAGGATAATAGACGATAGTTTTTCTGAAATTTGTTTCAGAATGTTAATTGCATTGCACCTAATTCTATATTTAAATGCTCATCATATTTGACTTTAAAATGGCAATCTATAATTTAAATATTGAATTTTTTTAAAAATATATTTTTATTATAATTTCCATATTTGGACTTTTTTTAAATCCCACGAATATTTCCTGAGTAATAATAAGTAAGTAATAAATAAGTAATTATTCAAATTTCATATATGATAGAGTAGAGGATTAAAATATTTATAACATAATATTATATTTCTACGATTTTCTCATGATAAAAATGTCTCTGTTTATTTATATAGCGTGGGCTCAGAGAAAAAAGGTTCTATATCACCCATTTTTGAAAAAGTACTTTGTATACCTAATTAGTAATTTTTGTATGGACTCTATATTTTAAAATTGGAATGAACTGATTCGAGTTATTATTCATAATGAGTTACAGCAAATTGAAATGTTCTAAATTAATATTAATAGGTATATGTATGATAGAAATTTAAAAATGCCGAGATAGAACTTTTTACTCTCAACTCGCAAGACGTAAAAATGATATAATCTAATATGGTTATTGATTATATTATACACAGGACTATATATAAATAGATATACATTTGAAATACTAATAAAAAAAAATTGTTTAAATGAAATACTTATATAGTTAAGTATTTGTGCTTTTATTTATTATTCCCTTAAATATATTAATAGAATAGTGAGACAAATATAATAAATGTATTAATACAAATTTTTTCTAAATCTTATAGATAGTACGAATAAGGTATAGGTAATAATACTGTTCAGAATTTTAATAGATATTAAATACGACTATTTTCAAATACCTATACTTGAAATTTAGGCAGATTACGTTCCGGATTCGGTTAGGTATAAGTGGATTGAAATATTATATTAAATGTGTACTTTTTTGGATTGTTATGAACTATCTTTATGTCTTGATTAATGTAATTTTCAAATATATTTATGTCAGATCAGTATGCTGTAATTTCATTTTGTCCAGTGAATTTTGCTTGTTTAAAATGCATTTAAAAATAGGCAATAATTATAAAATTTGACCTTTTGACCAATAAAAAAAAGCGTTTGAACATTATGCGTCGTCTATGTATATCATACGAAACAATGAATAGCTCCACTTTTTACAAACAACATATAGAACATACGCTTTAGTTCATGTGATCTAAAAAGTTAAATTCTGTTTGAAACTCATTTACACACTGCACACAAATAATATATATACGCATATACGTTTAAATTGGTTGAAGGGGATTTACTATATAAATGACGTTTGTTCCTCGTATTTGCAGTACATCGAATCCTGGTAAAACGATTTTAATATTATTAAAAATCACCCCTAAGTTAATTTGAATAATAATTAATTCGGATTACAGAGAATGGGCGTTCGTGTTAATACGATATATATATATATTGCACCGTTCACTTTGTGTTTATGCACATCTACTCTTCGTACCATGTCCAATAAAATAACGAAATTTTTTTTATACTTATACACATATATTTTATACCTGTTAAGTTTTAACTAAATGGACTGCGTTACGAGTCGAAAACGTTCAAATAAAATGTACGTTAAGAAATAATAGATATATACCAAATGAAAGAAAAAAATGAATTTTTTTTATTCGTTTGTTCAACAATACAGGTGCTATCCATAATAATATTACTCCCGTTATCACGTTTTTATTTAAAATGTATTTGTGATAACCATCAGACTATGCGTATGGTCAAACGGTATACTTATACAAATTTCAGTGTTTCAATAGGCATTATTGGTAGTGAAGGTGCAGTCCTTTTAGTTAATACGTATGTGTTTATTTTATAAGTTTTAACATAATACGTACGTCCTGTATTATGATGTTTACAATGGATAAATATAATTATAATAAATAAAATTACAATATTCAAATTTGGTTGTAAAATTTTTATCTTTATAAAAAAACACGAATTTTTGGTCAAAAAGAGGCAGGCTAGGCACCTAGTAGTTATACATTTAAGTAATACAATGGATTTTTTTAAAACCAGATGGTACACTACCCCTCCTCCAATATGTAATCACATCACATAGTTTTGAATATTTGTTTCTACCACTAGACAAAAAAATCGAGATATTAAGAGGAAGCTATACAATCCATTTTTAAGGAGTTCTTTATAGGAAACTTTTAAGAAAGAATTAATAATTAAAAAAGTAATCTAAAATTAGTCCCATAATCGTTTCATTTTTTATTGTGGTGTAATCATGGCATTTATTAAAAATTTGTGAAAAACAAACGAGAAGGCATTTTAAACTGGTTTTAAAAGAAATACACCTATTATAAAATAAATAAAGGACAATATTTTTGAGACGATTTTTATTTGCCGGTACTTCAATTATGTGATTAAATATTGTATGTATAAAAAACCTTATTTTTTTACTTTTGTAATTGACATGAACTTTTTTTTTTATTAAATAATATATTTCAAAACGCTGATGAGATCGTCTCCAAAATATTATACATTATGTGTATATTCTAGGTAATGTAACTCTAAAATCACTTTAAATGGTAGTTTAGTTTGTTTTTCTTGGATATGCTTTTGCTACTGAAAATCATTGGTGTGGTTTCCTCTTAAGTGAAAAGTGATCGAGCATTTTATATCAAAAATATCTATCGAATAAACAAAATACTCAAGACGAAAGATTAGAATTGCAAAAAAAAAAAAAAAGGAAGATATTTATTTATTTCATTGTCGTAATAATATTATTAATTACCTAAATCTTTACAGTGTTGACACAACATTATATTGATACCTTGATAATAAAATAATAATATCGTATTGAAAAATACGCGTCTGATGTAGGTAATTATAAATATAAATATGACATAGTATATTTCGTATCCTTGAATACGTCTGCGCGGATATACGCATATATATATATATATATATATATATATATGGTGACCAGATATAATAATGCAAAAAAAAAGTACGTTTTAAAATGTATCCTTTTTTATTACAAAAAAAAAAAAAACTCGTCCCCCTTGAGTGGATTGGTCAATGTGTAAATTATTTTACAATATTTCTCATAGCTCATAGGCTATTTCCATCAACGCAATTTTTTTTTTACCTAATTACTCTATTGTTTATATTTATTTTCCCTAGAAAAAACTAAATGTTTGAAATACTTTCATTACAAGGTCAACTTATTAGGGGTGTATCTTTCAAGTGCGTATTTAAGGTTGTCGATCGGAGATATGGGCCCCCTCACCCATCACTCGTAAAATAAGCAATTAACTGTAAAAAAATTTTGATTCTGCATTAAAAAGATAATATAATGTGTATTATATAGGTACATATAAAAACATCTGTTTCGTACCCTTCCTCCTATAGATACAGGTCGAATACCTACACTATTGGTGTCTTTATGATGAAAATATTTTGAAACATTGAATACACTGAAAATAAATGAATTTTTAAAGGTGAATATACGAATAGTACCTACACAGTAATACAATGGGTAGGTACATAATAATAATGTACTATAATATTATTATATCGTAGTTCATACCAAAGTAGCAAAATATTATTTTATTATACTAATAGGCATTAGGTCGAACCATAAAATATAAATAATTAAATCATGCTTAATAATAAAATATATGTATTAACCAGTGATTTTTTTAAAAAAGGAGTACAATTTCATGTACTTAACAATATTGTTAAGGACACTAGGACAATGTAATAAAAATGAGTACTGTCCTACGAAAATAAGTACGTCTGGTCACCATACATATATAGTAAAAAAAAAATATATAAGTTATATTCATTGTACATACGATATTTTTATGATTATGATGGATAGTTGTGTTTTTGTTTTCACTTATGCTTGGTTGCATATAAAAAGGAGCGTGTTGAACTTTTAACGGTCCGTTTATTTAACGTTTCGTTTTAAACTAACATTACGCAGGTCCTAGCTGTTTAATTGTGTGTTAAACATATGTAATTGTTGGATGCAAAAACTAACAGACCTTTAAACCTTTATTACCACCTACAGGAGGTATTTAACTCTTACTTGCATATTATAAATACAGTACAACGTAAATAGTAAAAAATGAACCATAAGGTATATGTAAACTATAATGATATAATGAATTAATAATGAATATTACTTGATTAATTGATTTAATTTAATATAATGAATTTATTAAAGTCATCACCAGATAGGGAATATAGATACCGGTACACCGAGTTTTAGGATTTCTATTGATTCAAAAAGAGTTTTCGACCATTTAAAAAAAATTAATATGTTACGTTATGGAGTACGGGCTAATAAGAACTTTTCAAATTTCACTTTGTACTCATTGATCATATAATTTTGAGAGTTTTGACCATACGTTACCTATAGCCCACCAAAATATCACGTAGCCTACCGAGTTGAACTCGGTAATTCTCACGAGATCTATCCGGCCAACAGTGTTCATCATGGAAAACTCAGGAGAAAGGCGGAGAGAATTTCATACACTTCACTTTAAAAAAAATAAAAGGTCATTCGTCTAAATTTCCCTAAAAATCTCGAAAAAACCGTGTGTAAGATATTGAATATAAAATTATAAAAATAAATATACAATTAATATTTACAGTAAGAACGGAAAAACTAGTGGGGGGCATATAGGGGCGTAACTAGTGGAGGGAGGCATCTTACCAAATGGCAAAAAAATTGGATTTGGATTGTCAGTCGGCTAAGTCGTTAATTACGGCCATGCTCAACCTGAGAGTCATTCACGGAATATCGGAAAACAGAAAAAAAGTTGAAAACCTTTTTTTTTTTTTGCTTATTTACGGTTTTAAGGAAGTATTTTAGAAAATTGATTATAAATTTGATTTTCTGCAAAATTGTTAATGGTGTTACCTTTTTTTTTATTTATTTATTTTTGCCCTTTGAAAAAAAAAAGTTCAACCAGTTGGCCAAACTAAACACACTGCCACCCCTCCCACACAACGGATGCCCATAATTCGAGCTTGATTAAACTATATTTGGGTACTTGTCACCAGCTGTTATTACGAATATAGGAAAAATATTATTTATGATAATTATATTTGATGAAATTCAACAAACTCTTAGATTTTAACGACTTGCAATCGGGTGATTAATGAACTGACCGTTTTTCCAATGTTTTGAAATTCAACAAATGTTTATACAACGCTTTTGTCTTAACAGGCCATTAAATGTGATAAACGGTTTGTTAAACGTTTCATGCAACCGGACATTACGGTTCATTTCATTATCGATTGTATAGTAATAATATTATTTAGAATTGTAAAAAAAAAAAAAACAAAAAAAATGTAAACTATAATAATTTATATTATATATTATATAAATATATACCTATAAAATGTGTAAACAAATTTTATATTTTAGACTTCATAATATATATTGCGGTCTATGTTAATATAGTATTATTGTGTTCGTATAGGATACCGAACGAATTTAACGTGCGGGCATATTATTACGTAAAATGCATAATATTATCGTCTTCGGTGGCTTCCGAATAATTCAAACAAATTACAATTTAATATAATTTAATTTTTACTTCCTTTGAGAGCGCGTGCACACAATATTACGTAACGCCGGCTGTATTATAATATTATAGTATGTATTGTTGGCGTCTTCTACCACATGTTATTTTATACGCAGTAAACAAAATAATATACGATATAAGCCGTTTGAAATTACTTATGCACACAGTGACGTGAAATAATTGCCTAATAATCCCATTTACTGATTATTAAAATATCGTGTTCTTTTAACGAAAACAACGGTCTTTTTAACCGGTCGTTTTAACGGGCACGTAAGTTCATAACGTAATACAACAAAGGCGCATGTATATTATATAACCGCGGTAACACTTTATATATCAGGGATGGGCAACTGGCGGCCCGGCGTCCCTTTTTATCTGGCCCGTACAACGTTTTTATCAACAAAAAAAATAGACTACAATATTTACTTGAAATGTAGTAAAAATAGCCAAATAAATTGTATCTCGGAGAAATTATCAATAATAAAAAATATTATATATACTCGAATAATATTAGTTCATACCATATAGGTATAAAATATATTAAGAGGCCGCAACACCAACGAAAAATCGACCTAAAAGCGTGACAAAACTGTGGGACTTTTAAAAGCCGGATTTCAATTCTGAAAACTGTTTTGAATTCATCAGTTTGTCTTCTAGGGATCGATCGAGGCGTTTATTTTTATTTTATTTTTTAATCGTGTTATTTATCATTAAAAATCAAAATTTTTTAAACATTGATTATATTTTAATCTGTAATAATAAAGAAAAATGCCTCGATTGATCCCTAGTAGATAGGCCGACACATTCAAATCTTTTTACAGATTGTAAATCCGACTTTCCATAGTTCCACAATTTTGTCACGCGTATTGGTTTTTTAGATGGAAATGTCGTGATTACACAACAATAAAAAGTGATTACGGGTACTGGGCTATTTTTAGATTAATTTTAAAATGTACATAAATATTTCTAAATTGTTAGATTTTTATTTTTCATAATATTTCTTAAAAATTGCCTATACAGAATCCCTTAAAAATCGCAGGTGTTGCGGCCTCTTAAAGAATTTGTTTCACATAATAGTAAAAATCAACTTAATATCCTGGCCCGCAATCATTTTGAGTTGCTCATCCCTTTTATACATATATATATATATATAGGTATAATATTGTGAATATATTATATAGTGAAACGAACATCCTCGACGGTTTTTTATGAAAAAATAAATAAAAAAAATACACAATATAATGCGTTTGTATGTTGACCGAAAATATCGGAATATGATAATATTATTATTGTGTTTTTGGACGTAATTACATCGGACCACGTGCGTTACATGCCTATTATTGTGTACGCACTGCAGCGTATACATACATTATTTTTAGAGCTTTACACATTTTGACATTATTTTGATAACAATAATATTATAATAATAACCATTGACGCCTACTGGTGATAAACGTTTTTCGAAAATCATTAATTATACAAACGTGGAAATATAATATGTACATACACACAGATATGCGTTATTATAACATACGGACAACATGTACATTTATATATTGTGTTTAAATCGGTAAAAAGGTTCAACGATTCTATAAACCCGACTGAAACTATCCGATATTTCGTTTCTGGGGACGACGTGGATGTTACAAGGACAAGTTGTTAAAATTTACAAGTTAATTAAAAAAAAAAAAACCCGTATTGCTATGGTAGATAAGTACAATACTGCAGTGTAACCAGGACGGTTTTTTCCGTCTCCGTCTAACTAACTGCAGTATTATACAACTTTTAAGTTCAGCATTATTTTTATCATAACTTTGTTTAAGTATTACTAATATTAAAATATATTCACCCGTTGCTAAATTTACAGAAGAGATTCTATCGAATAAAATATATATGTTGCTCTGTTATCTTTTTTTTTTCAAAACGTTTACTTTTGTTAAAAGGGACATAACTGTTTTTTAAATCCCGACAATTAAAATAGTATATATTTCTTTTCAAAATCAAGATTTCGGATTGAATACGACGCTACGGTACCTATAGAAAATGTTTATTAAATATATCATCTATAAATTTTGTAATATGTAAATTTACTCTAATACTAGAAATGACAAAGTTGTGACACAAAATTCTGAACGTAAATTTCGTATGTCATCAGTTGGTCAGACGGAGACAGAAAACGCACGTATCACGTCTTATTATAAAAATGCATGTGAATTACTACGATATAGTTTCTGTTATACGAGTATGAAGTTTTCTATGAAAACTATAAGATATTTTAACTATTTTGGTTTTTTAATAATTAATATACCTATCTACGTACTTGTAATTGTTAAATACCGTAATGAATTTCCGTCTGCTTATATCATCTAACCCTATTCGATGGCAACTTATGACAAAATCTATTTTTGAGTTTAACATAACTTTTTAAAAAAATTTTGATTTTTAAAAATGAACTTCTTTTTATTACAATAACGCTTGTTATATCGTAAATTCATCATTAAGTTTTCAGACATTTAGTTGAAAATGAATGAGCTATAAATAATTGATTACATTTTGTAATATTTAGACCTAGGGCTCTCCTACATATTGTATAAATATTATTGTTTATAGATTTTACAATGTTAATTTCACGTCATTATGTATAATGTAATTTATTATGAGTTACATCTATTAATATTATTAATAGTGTATGAAATATTGAAATGTACTCAAAATTATAAAAATATCTTATAACACTCGTATGATATTTTAGTATAAATTATTGTTCGACGTTCATTTTTCCTCCCGTTGTTATTTATGTTTGTTTTTGTAAAAATGACCTTAGACAATATTCATTTGTTTGATCAAATATTATTTCAATACTCGTAACCTTGTGGTTGCAAAGTATAGCATCTAGGAATATCAAATCAATTCACTTTACAAAAAAACTAAAATAATAAATACAATTCAAGTTTTATCATATTATTATTTGTAGTTCCAAAAAAATATGTAGACATTTATTTTTCTAAAAAAATTCAAAAAATGAATTCGTGTGCTTAAATATATTACATATTTTATGTAGTAAAAGATTGTGTAATACGCCATGTATTAAAGTGATAAGAAGACAACAGCGCAAAAAAATGTTCAATGAAAATATTGTATTTGAATTTCTTATTTTCATCAACTTATAGATATCTTATAAAAAACATAAAACAAAAAACATACAAAAGCTAAAATATTATGTAGTTCTCTACATAAACGTTTTTCGATACAATAATTTGTGGAAATTAAAAGTTGATTTTTTAACAATTTGCATATAACCTGTTTGTATAACGGACATTTTGAAAAACGGCTACCCAAAGACCTGGATAATTTTGTATTATTTGCTATTTAATTTTAATTTGACCCTTCTATGATATTTTTAAATCGATAACAATGACAAATTTTAATGTTATGTTTTCATAATTTATAAACACGGGTTTGAAACATCCAACTCCCACACTTTCTAGACACGCCCTTTGCATAAACAGTACCTATGTGTTAGCCCTTTTATAATTACATGATAACAAATAGGTATACACTTTATTGTACATCTATTATTGTTGTATGCGATCAACATTTTTCATTATTATTTATGATTTTAATATTAAATAAAAATGCTTATAAAATTTATAGACTAGACGGGCTGTATCTTTCTCAGCTCACTTTCGACGAAACTTATACACAATACATTATAATATGTGATATACGTTATTCATCGAAAAAGAATATCTATTATGGAAGAAAAACTTCCCTATATTACTGTCTATTCCAATCATATTTTTTTTATTATCATAGAATTTCGTATAAATACGTGATAACATATATGATATTCGTAGTATCGTGGCTACCGACAACTCCTCTTTGTGATGTTTTAAAAAAATCCTTATTTGGTAATATCCGTGACAATACTTAATTGTAAATTACGTGATTTATGTAGTAATAATATTGTACTGTCCTAGGAGTTAATAGTTATAAGAACGTCCTTGCGAGCTTGTCTCAAACATACAACGATTTATGACGATAGCAAGTTTAGTTGTAAATAAATTAACATATTTTTGGTTCTTAACCTTTAGCATTTCTATCATTTCTATCCGTTTAAATCTCATACATTAGAAGGTTACTACTCTCGGTCAGTATGTTACAGATATCTACGGTAATTATCACAGATATCTTGGAAGAAATAATTAATTGATATACTCTTCTGTATTCTATATAATTTATTATATAGGTATAATATAAGCATATTATATTTGTTTTATATTATTTTTATTTGTGCATATTTTTATTCGTATTACCTACTGTTAATTTAGTTGATGGAGTTTAATAAATTTTAATACCTATTAAGTATTAACATATATACATTATATGTTACAGCACTGAAGACTTGAGAGTGACAATAATTAATTTGCTTAATATATAGTACCTGCCATATAAAATGTTTACCATTTCATCACAGGTCATATTGTAACGGATATGCCCGATAGATGTGTGATTTATGATGATACTATTTCGTTAGTCAAATAATGTTATATATATATATATATATATATGTATGATTGTTTATATTTACACAACACTTTAGGACAGTTTGATTCGCGTGCGTATTGGTAATTGATATCGATTATTTTAATCAGAATGCGGTCGTATTCAAACGTAATCAATAATAAATCATCCCATACTTAAAAATGAAAAAATACGGTAATATCATATATTATTATCTATAATATTATATAGTTTGATGATAATATTTTGACGATCATCAACTTACTTAAAATATAATATGTTATCATAATTCCTATTATACGATATTTATATTTATGTAATATTGCACACGATTCATATTCCGCTAATGAGTACCTAATAATTAAATAATGTTTTTGTCAATGAAAATATATAACTCAAATTAGTCAAGTCAAGCCTCCAGTTAAATGTCAGTATAGTTAACGAGAAAGGATTTCAATTTTTAACACGTTAAGTTTAAATTTAAAAGTAAAAAAAAAATATATTAAGTTAACTTAGTAAAATTAAGTTTAATTTTTCATGTACATTTTAAACAAATATTAGGACTTGAAACTTAATATTTGTTACGACAAACTGCAATAAATTTTCCCAAATATTACTTTTATAAATATAAAGTATATCCATTCACTAGTCATAATTTGGTGTTATATTTGGATTTCGATTGAAATATTATAATAATATGTACAAATAACAGACGAAAGTCATTCGTCCCCCCAATATAACTGGATGATTATGAAAAATAAACTGTAAAACTCGCAGGACTTGGAAACGGTATACATTTTTTTTGTCAGTTTCGGTTATATGGATTTTTTAAAAAAAAAATTATACTAATGTATGGTCTTAGTTTCTTACCACCCCACAATGGTATATTGTTACAGTATGTTGATGAGCAAAAAAAAAAGGGGGATTCACAGTTTTATTTTCACAACGGTTTTTAAAATAGTTATTTTGAACAAAATATTTCGGTTTCGGTTTTCTGAACCGGTTTTTTAAAGTTGCTTTTTCTGTCATTAGTTTTTATAGCACTATAGTATTTTAAAGCCTGCTGTTATAATTGATATTTCAAAAAACTGTTTGAAGCCCTGGTAAAAATTCAATACAATGAAAATTTAATCTAATCAAGTTAGTTATAGTTAATTAATGAATAAAACGATTAATTAATTGATTTAAAAAGTTTAAAAATTATAATGTTTTTTAATTTAACTTTATTAATAATTTTTAACCATAGTTAATAATGTTTACCATTCTATAATACATTATATTATAATATATGATCCGATATGAATATAGTACAATGAACTAAAAAAAAAAATTTGCTTTCAAATTGTTTGAACACGCATACAATATTATATGGCCTATACGCGTCCAATGTCAGATTAATATCACTTATAAGTAGCTTATATTATATTGATTTCGTATATAGACATCATTTGGCTTTTGTTCGCAGCTGAGATTTTTTTTTACTTTCTAATTTGGTTTTCTGTCATAGTCGCAAAAAATAATATAATTATTTCATAAAAAATAATTTTCTCCTCTTCACCAATTTCATGAAAATTACGAATACTACTATTGTACGTATACATAATATAGCAACTATTTAGGGTGATTTAAGGTTCATGTTACAATGCAATTTTCTAAAATATCTTATAGGAAAATAGAAAGAAAACGCATAATATTTAAGTATATAATAATATAGGATAATATGAAAAAAATCTGATAGATTTCTATTTATAAACGCACTTTTTCGAAGGATTTTTGAATGTGCCAACTTTTGAAAATTAAATAAGTAAACCTTTCAATACGTTTTTATATTGTTTATATATATATATATTTGTATAAACATTGCATTGATATTTTTAAAATAAATTTAGACCAACGAAAAACACACTTTAAAGCATAAATCTTTGCCCGACAGCTATTCAAAGTTCTTAATAAAAAAATATTGTATTAAGTTGGCACGTGCACGCGACAAAATACTGTAACAACGATGCACCGCATACTGCCTATAGCCACGAGTCGAAAAAAAATCGTGTATAGGCCACGCGCGTTCACCATATAAAGAAATATTCAGAGAAATATCTTCACATTTTCAATCGTTGACCAGCGAAGGTTTTTAATTTTAAGATCCGTTTTTAACCACTAAGATTCATTTAACAAAAATATATTAATATTATTGTTTATAATTTAACTATATACCAGGTATATTATACCTACAATAAAATATCAGGTTATTTTTAAAATACCGATCTCTCTCTTCGGTGACTGCAGATTTGTGGGTGAGGTGGAGAGGTGTAGTGATTTTCCCCTAGGAGTTTTTTGTTATCATTATTTGAGTAGTATAAGATTAATTTTTCATATTGCTGTTTAACATCGTTTTTCAACGCGATTTGTGGAAAATGCATGAATTTCCACGCCACTAAACGAGCCTCAGATCTGCCCCGGTCTCTCCTCTCCCTTTCAGCACCTTCAAATCCACCCTTGACACGTTTATTTTATAATGTACTATGTAATATTTATTCATATTTTATTGCGGTGTTAGGCGACTGTCCTAAACTTCCATAAGATTTATTATTTCATTTCGCAAACAAAACGTTGAATGTATTCACTTTACCGTAGAAAACATTACGATGAGTGAATTATCATTAATTTTAACGTCACATAAGTATTTATTATGTACATTAAAATATTGTAAACACAATAAAGACCTGTTGTCTAAATAATTATTGGGAAATAATTGCAAATATCTAATTTTGAAAATTGTAAACACAAACAACTGTAGGAATATTGCAGACGCCATTTACACGTTTTGCCTTGCGATAGGTCATGGTGAAATATACGCACTATTTAATGTTTTTTTTTCTTTTTTGAACGCGTCATTTGAAAAATAAATAGTCGTGTATTAATACAATATACACGTAATTTGATGTTTGATTTTTTTTTTTTTTTGTTTACAGTATTCAATTTATTTATGACGTATTTATTTTGTATTTTCGAACATACACAATAATTGCCACTATTACCGCAACTAATCAACAGAAAATACCATTATGTACAAGTTACGAGTTTAATAACTATTTTACTTGTTATTTATTTTTTCAAAGATAATTTAACGAATAATATGTTATCAAATATATCACCAAATAACCACTTATAAGTTTATACGTTTATATTAATATTTAATATTTTATTACTTCATTTTAAATATGTACTTATTAACTACACATATTTATGTACATACATTTAATCAACAAAATACAAATTGTATTATCCAACTAACATTTTAATGATATACACTTTTACTGTGGTATTATTTTGGAGCACATGAATACATTATTAGACAAGTTAACCAAACTGGTAAAAATGAAATAGATGGTAGAATTTGGTCCCTTCGATTCTTGGAAAGAATAATATATAATTATTATTTTAATTTTGAAAACAAAGATAATCATTTCTTTCTATAAAAACGGCAATTCAATTGACATAGAAAACATTATAATGTTTATCAAATCATATACAAAAATACAATTATTATACTCATTAAAATTACATCATATAATCAGTTTTTAACGGGTTCTGTATAATAGAATATTTTAAGTACAACGAAAATCCAATAATTAAAATAATACATTTTAAAATTAATTTATAATCGGCCTTTGTACAAATTTTTTTTTATTATGTTACTGTAATCACGATATTTGTTCAAAGTCATATTTTGTACAAATCAACACTATGATCAACTGTCAATGGATTTATGTTTGTAAAGTTTCCAAATTATT
Organism: Pemphigus obesinymphae; assembly: GCA_025469235.1. Lineage (NCBI taxonomy): Eukaryota > Metazoa > Arthropoda > Insecta > Hemiptera > Aphididae > Pemphigus > Pemphigus obesinymphae. The sequence goes on from JAIPRL010000183.1 coordinate 96,632, forward strand.
AAAATAAATAAAAGTGCACAGTATCTATAAGTTGAAATGGATAATTTAATGTAATTAAATACAAATATTTTTACCTTAATAATATTTTTTATTACAAATGTATAATATGGTATATCAAAGAAAACTATTTACACTACCAAAATAATAATATCGATAAATTACAAATTAAATTTATTCTCCTTAATTATAAATTTAAAATGTAATTTTTTTTTATTTTAAGTGTAATATTATATAATTATATTCTGAGTGTTGTTGCAGTTCTCGTACTTGAATTGTATACGAGCATATAAAATATATAAAGACATCTATCTACTTATCTTAAATTCGTCTTAAGTCTATACTTCTGTATTTTCATACAATTTTGTTATTTATATACTGTTTACTATCTTACTATAATTATTATTATCTATCTAATACTCATACACTTTAATTATTACATATTTTGCGGCAGTAATATGAGTGATTAATATGGCATATATGAATATATATGATTGCTAAAATTGTCGTTATGAATTTGAATTTTATTTATTATGTTTAATACACCAAAAGGTTTTTTAAAATTTTTAGATATATACAAATATAGTAATATTATAAAATTTAAGAAAAAAAAATCAAGAGTAAATTATAAAATTCAATCTACACCATAGACATGGTAACGAATAGCCGTATAAACTCCAATTGACTTAGTTATAGAGTTTTATCAGCTTGTAAATTAAAGGAGCTATCATTGCTATGCCATATCCAGTTCTACAATAAGCTAATGTGAAAATTGGTTGTAATCTTTTATTATCCGAAGTAATGACAATATTGAACTCTTCCAGCAATTCATATCTATAAATGTGTCTGTCAATTCGTAAATTAAAGAAAATTTGTAGGTAATAAATATGTATTTTGAATTGAAGTCCACTAAAAGAGCTAAAATTTTTAAAAAGCAAAAATCTTATCAAACTTCCTAAGTATGGAATCTAAGTTTTTAATCAGATACTTATGAAATAGAATTTATAGACAACATACAGTCATACTCTATTATTGACCACATTAGAATATAATACGGTACGAAAATTTCGCAAACATTATCAAAATCAGATGAGTTTTGAAAAACGAAATCCGATATACATACTAAGTTCGTGTAATGTGAGAAAGATAAATTACTCGTAAAAATGGCACCTTTAATCTTTCACAGATGTTTTGAAAATTATTGAAATTATTATCAAATACGTTATAAGTAAGGCGGAATGAAATTGATTGACATTCTTTGACACTCGGCGAAAGATCGTTAAAAGAACATTACAAAACAAAATGATTAAGTTATATATATATATGAATAGATTAATATAATCATCAGGAAAATTAGCAACTCTCTAAAGTTTCTATAAGAGGTCTTAAACGGTAGGGGCAGTTTATGAGTTATAAGCAATATATAATAATCAATCTAATTACGAATAATAACGAAAATATATCACTTGTATATGGTAATATATATGATTATATATTATTTATTTATCATCAATTAGTATAGGGGTCTTAAATGTCTGTACGCTGTTTAATGTCTATATATGATTTCACATTTTTTTGAGTCTATTTTCATTTGTAGACGACATACATAATTAATATATTTTTAGAGTTTTCTACAATTTACCAAAGATGGGAAAAGTAAACGATAAAATTAACCGATTAAAGTTGAGTAAATTAGAACATTTTTTAAAAAAAATATTTAAGAGTTAATGAATTAATTAATGACTTAACTATTTATAATGTTAAAAATTATGAAATTTAAAAGTTAATCAAAAAGTTGTATTTTAAACATTACACGATTTTTTTATTTTAAAATTTTTCATTTTAATTTTATTCTGCCGTAATAATAATAATAATAATAATAATAATAATAATAAAAAAATAGCTACCTATAATATTCTTCTATTAAGTATAGGTGTAATATAGTATCTACTATTATAGGTCGCTGCAACAAGTGTGATGTATTATAGTAATAATGATGCTTAAGTGTTATACACCAATTTCGTTTCAAGTCCAATGGCGGTTTCTTCCATTTTCCTTTTACATTAAGTAAATTAAATCAATTTTCTCAGTAAACACAATATTTCGATAAAATATAAACGTGAACACGCAATACGGATAACCTGACGTATCCATAATAAATTATATTATATATGAATACATGTATATAGGTACTGACAAAAATCGAGTTACTAACTATACATATTACCCACACGATATATTGATAAAATGTTAATCAATTTATTTAAATATCAGTAATACACGCAATTGCTATATATTACGTAGGTTTACTACAAGTATGCTATTATTGATAGGTATAGTTAAAAAAAAAAAACAATTATTAAAACTATAAAAATATATATATATATATATATATATTTCGATCGCCAATAACGTATTGTTATAATTGATATGCATTCGTAGTACATATACGCATATTTATATTTTCTAAAATGTCTAATTTATATATTTATACCTATAACTCTATTAAATAATTTCATTTTTATCAATTATAATACATACAATATTATTATATTATATATACCTGCCGACTCAATAATATATTATTCACTGCAGCAGTTCGCCGACACCGCGTATTTCTTATTATAATTTAACTTTACTTCTCACATAAAATTCTACACACGCCTTTTTAATAACTCAAAATGTAATGTATCATCAAAAAATCCCGTGTATTTAAAACATTCTTATTCGATACATTGATTTTTAGGAAAAAAATAACTGCCTAAAATTGTCTATGATAAGAAATTTAGATGAAAAATAAAATGTATAATACGGTATAATTATTGGTGTAGTATCTATACAAGTAGGTAACATACATTTTAATTATTTTCGTTGTCGGAAAATCGGGAATTTTTTTTTTAAACATTTTATAAACTGGATTTCTTGTCGGCAATTTACTGGGAGACGACAAATTTGGGGGTCGGCGAATTGTGGGAATGAATACCAAATCGACGAGGCGATAATGAATAATAGTATTTAACCTTAGAAATGTCATCATTTGGGAAATGAAATATTCGTCAAAATGTTACTAAACATTTTTTTTAATATAATAATATATTATCCGTCATAATTTATTACTATATATATACAAAATTTTAATATATGAATATCACTTTCCCGTACATCAAAAACTAACATCAATCTTGGTTTTTTGAAGCATATATATATGCTTATATATGTATAAGGTACTTATGTAATAATATTCTTATTCTTACGAATGCCAAATAATATTTTGAATTTATTTTAATGTAAATCTCATATGAATATTTCCATACATATAAGTTTTATGTTCATATATGTATTCGATATTAGGATGATATTTTAATAATAATATGACGAATAATGTATACATTATATACTATTTAAATTATATCTACACTTATAACAATATACACAAGGATATACGTGTACTTATGGCGTTTAATATTCTCGTCAAGATTTATTTTTCCACTTACTCGATACTGTGGGAATAAAAATTCACACATCCATCTTTATTGTGTTCATCATTATCATTGTTTTATTTATCATATTATATCTGAAAGATAATATACATCGTAATATATGCCAGTATCGTATTTTCGACGTTTTTCTGCGGAGGAGGTCCAAAAAAATGTTGAAAACCAATAACTTATATAACCTTCACATAATTTATCATCTATAGGTGCAAAATCGATTAGTCAACAGACAAAGAACTGTTGGTAAAGGGGATGGTTGCGTGGTCCGTGCACTAATGGTTTAAACTTTTTGAAATTTTTATCCTTAAATTCGCTTAATTTTGATATTTTCAGAATATTTATGTAAAATATTTTACCTCACGTGGCACAAATGTGATCGTTAAAAACGAGTAACAAAATAACATTTTTAACATAACATACTAAATAAGTAATAACACACAAACTCTTCGTGACAGCGCCCTAATTATGATCATAAGTCTATATTTAGTACAATATTAAAATCATGAAAACGTATTTACTTTATAAGTCCTAATTAATGTCTACAAATTAGTTATATTCAAATTATAATTTTGAGTTATACCCAGTCTTATAAAGTATTTGAGTGTTCAGTATATTTTAATATTAGTATTCAAAAAATGACAATTTTTTTCTTAGTATTACTTTTTAGACATAAACAGATACCTACTAAAAAAAACTATCGATTTTATCAAATATCCACTCGATTTTATATATCTAAAATAATGATATGATGCTGAATAATAGCTACGTTGAATATGTTTTTTTACATTTTGGTTTAGTTATGCATAATATAGTATAGTATATAGGTACATTCGACAATTAAGTTTGTTCCTGCATACTTATTGTTTAATAATCTCTTTTTGTAATTTTTCAAAAATATGCATTCTTCTTTACATCAATAATACATAGGTACTGGTGTACTACCTATGTATAATCACAATAAAATATCAAAATCGGTACTAAAAATTTCGATTTCAGAATGTATTTGTCGATTTGAATACTAATTTATCTAAAATATCAATGATATAATAGTACCTATAAGCTATAGCTATATATCGAGTAAAAATATCACTAACCTTTAATATAATATGTGTTTATCGAGTGACCAATCAATACAATATCAAAAACGAATAGATTTTATCAAACACATATTAAAAGTAAAATTGTACATTTATTCAATATATTATATAGAAACTTAAAATACTGATCATCGGACCGTATAAACATTTAAAATTTATTTTGGATATTCAGGATACACTCTTAATATATATAAACATTTGACTATATAATATGTATAAATTATTTACTTTATCACCTATATATTATGTGTGATGTGAACGAAAACCATTTAAATTTTAGTATTTTATAGACTTATAGACAAGGATCATTTTATGAGAAATATCGATTTTAGTACTTGTTAGAGCTCTCGACTGTGGGAATTAAAATATAAAAATATATAGGAAATGCATACTCAAATTTCTTTCGTTGTTACGCCATAATAAATGGACCGAAAAATATAATAGCATAACCTAAACGTGAAATTCAAATGGGGCTGTTTTGGTTATATGACCTTCCCCCAATTAAAACGTGTCACAATGTTTTATTTAGTAGATAATCAAATATCATTACTTACGTAATACATTTCAGAATGCATTGAATGCATGAATGCATTTGTACAACATTGCATTTAAAGTCTATAAATTGAATATTTTATTACATGAATATATCTTATATTAGATGACTTTTTTATTATAATTTTTCCTTGTAGAATGTAATCAGTAAATATCAGTTAGGTACCTATTAGAGAATTTACACTATAATCAACCAAAAATAAAAATGAAATAAAACTAATTATAATAATATATAATAAATAATTTCAGTTATTGAAAACGTTTTATGTGCTAAAATTATTTATCCAACAGCAGTTTAATGCTTTCAGAAATCCACTTTTCCACCTAGAGAAATGCAGCGCTAGGAATGCTGCAATAACAACATACGTTCATGGCTAGCTAATAATCTCGCCAGAAAGCGCAGTGTATAAATAATTTGATTTTCACAATTTAACCCCTAAATCGGTTCCCTAAAATGGACTTTTAAAAATATAACCAAACTATTTTTAGTTTATTTTATATATTATTTTATCATTATAAATTTTTTTTTAAATATTTATATGTAAATAAACACTATATACTTAGGTAGTTTTCCAAATACAGTATTCGGAATACTGTATTCAAAATATTTTTTAAATACCTATTTTTAAAAGTATTTAATACAGTATCTTAAATAATTCTTAAAAGTACTTTATTCCTCTGAAAAAAAAAATAGAAATAAAAATTACTTATAAGATTTCAATTTTATATTTAAAATACACATTCTTTAGTACTTTTCCGTCAGACTCCAATGTGAATTCTTTGATCATAATCTAAAACAATTTAATATTCTGACTATTGACATTTGGCAAATATAGAGAAAAGAAAAAGTAGGTATTCTGAAAATATTTTGGAAACCATTATCATAAAATATTCAAATACATATTCTGAATATTTGTTTTAGATTTATTCCGAGGTTGTATTTGAAAAGTATTTTACCTGTAAATCGTACTAATGTAAAGTGTCATTTTGATCATTATTTCACACAGTTTTCGTTTTTCTTTTTAACGGGATTTTCACGAGTAAACATATTATAACATAAGTCGTGAATATATTAATTCAATTTTATATCGGAAAGCGTCCCGTCATATTATATTTTTAGCTGCTTTTCTCGTATAATATTATGTTTTGTTCTGCAACGGTTTCGTCGTCATCGTCGCCGTCGCGCATATGGTTGGCGTTTATAGATATTATTATATCGTATATAATATATTGTTATTCGTATTTAGTGGGACCGGAAGAGGAGGCCAGACCTACCGGATGTGTACAGCCACCGGGTGTGTCGTTTATATACCGCGGTACTGGTCGTGGTCGCGTCCCGAGTGTTATAGAGCGAATTGATCGCAGAAATAATAATATAATGACTGCATACTTACGTATAAAAAATACGGCAAAAAGCCGTTTGTGATTATCGTTTCCGTCCTACAAAGAACGTTTTTTTTTTTTGTCCATATCCAACGTGTGAACCTATAAGTAGGTACTTATGCACATTTGTATATTTATATAAATATACTGCGGAAACGGTAAATCATTTCTTTATACTTAGTTAAAACCCTAAATAATCCAGAATTTAGAACTCAGTGACATAACAAATATCTCGAAAACAACAACAATCTATTCATAGAACTATAGAACAAAATCGGTGAAAAAAATGTAAAAATTATAACGTCATTAAATCACTAAAATACATATTTGTTGCAAATTTTAATAGTTTCTAGGACTGTTATTTTCGTGTATTATTCCCATTTTAAGAGAAGAATAGCAACGACCAAAAAAACATTCAACAACAAATACAACCTCTTAACTAACAATCACTTTGATTTAAACACAAGGAAGAAATTCATCAAATCCTACATTTGGAGTGTGTTACTGTATGGCTGTGAAACTTGGACCATAGGTCAGTACGAAAAGAAACGGCTGAAAGCTACCGAAATGTGGATTTGGAGGAAGATGAACAAGATATCTTGGGTTGATAGGAAGACCAACGAAATAGTGTTGCAAGAAGTAAGGGAGAAAAGGAACACCATGTTCCACATTTTAAAGAGGAAAACGAAACTCATTGGACACCTCATAAGACACAACACCTTTATCAACAACATTTTCGAAGGAAAGATCAAGGGGAGAAGATGAAGAGGACGATCTAGAACTTCCTACTTCCAAGATCTTATGTTGCTGATGAACACAACCTAATACTCACAGCTGAAGAAATTAGCAACTAACAGGGAGACATGGCTATCACGACAAGGCGCTGCCTTTAGATAAAAAAATAATTCATTGTTCTGTAGTTTTTTCTTTGCGTAAAAAAACTGCTAGAAAAATGAAAAAATTACCTCATTAAATTGACGATAATTTTAAAAACTATGTTTTAATATATACTAATTTTTGTTTTTAGAAAATAAGTTAATATGAAGAGATAGAGCAATTTCGACTGTCGTAGAGTCATTTATAGAAAAAATTAACATTGAGAGTAAATAACCCTTAAAATCTGTATCTTTTTGTTTTTTATTTCAGAGATGGAGATATTGTCTTTGAAAAATTGTGTTTAGTTAGAATTTGTCTTCAGAGCTAATAAAAATTTGAAAGTATTAAAACATAAAACATACTAATACAATTATGATTTAAAAAGATTAGAAATAGCATAAAAATGAGTAATAATTAACAAAATAAATTACATATAGCCTATAAGATACATACACAAATTGTATACATTTGTAGTCATTTTAATATAATACATTTTTCAAATTGATCGGTACCTTATTTTTAAAGTTAATTTTAAATATTTTCTCATTTTTATAAGTTCATTAATTATTTGATCCATAAATCTAGTTTGCTTGTTAAATAATGGGTTTTAACTTTTAATAGATCTCTTTTTATATAGTTTCAACAGTTTCAACATTTTTACAGAATAAACTTAAAATATACAAACTCTATAAACCTAGGCTGCCAATTTTTTCAAAGTCTGTATTTCGTAATGGGATTTTATACCAGTATGAGTCGATAGGTAAACCAAAAATAAAAAATTGACCTATTTTGGTACGGTATTTTTAATATTATCTGTATTTTGGGTATACTCGATATTTTTGATATTTTCGATATTATAGGTACTGGTATTTTCAATATTACCGATATTATCGGAATTTTTTTTGGTATTCTCGATATTTCGGTATTATTGGTATTAACCTAGCCGTTAAAAAATGGGCAAAACTTTGATAAGCTACTCAAAAACGGTTAATTTCGGCAAATTTTCATTTTCGTTTTGGACATCACGGTAAAAAATGTTATCAATTAAAAACAACATTTTAAAACTGTGTCCCGTAAACTAAGCTTGTAAACAATAAAGTATAAAATACCTGTCAGCCGTAATAATTCAAACGTTAACTTTTAATTTAAATAGTTGAATTTATTTTCTTTTAATTTTTAACTCTTAGGGCATTTAGGCTAATTTGACTTGACTTGACTTCTAAGTCATTTTTTTCTTTTAACTTGACCACCATTGAACTTAAGTAAATATTTATATATATATGTATATATATATATATATATATATATTTTTTTTTTTAAATTTTTTTTATAGCCAGGCCGTATACAATTTTTTAGTTATAGATTTCTAAAGTCCAAGATTTCTCCAAGAGTTGCGTCTATGTCTATAACACCTCCAAGTACATAAAAAAAAGTATTAAAATAGATATATTATATTTATTCGAGTCTGTTTATATATTATTATGATAATATAATATAATACTATACAATATGATAAAACGACACCTGCCAAGCGCCCGAACTCAAACACGTTTTCAATTATTCAAAAACACTCAAACGTATACAAACGGGCGATACAAACCATATTATATTATTATAAATTTCGCTCGGAGTTCACCACCGCCTTCACTGACTGTTTTATGTTTTTGTCGAATAGGTAATACATGTACCAAAATACTTGTCCTGTGTTTTCTATGGTAATTAAATATTTAAAACGTATTTGTACAAGACGCGCACACATCATAACAATATGTACATTACACGGTCAAAATATCATATATTTGGGGAGGGGGTGGGGTGGGAGAATTATAGCCCCAAAACGAAAATTCTGAGATCTGTGAAATTATCGTTAGTGAAATTATTACTTTAGTAATAGTTAAATGGTTCACTTGAAAAAAGCACTGGAAAACTGGAAATATATCCTTCTATATACCTAAATGAAAATACCGACTAGACAACATATTTTGCTTTAAAACAAAGTAAGTATTTAAATACTAAGGAATTTACCTAATATTTCTGGTCGAAATAACATATAGTGTACAGCTATAATAGACCCGGTTCGGCCCGTTTAGAATTTCTAAATGTTCTATATTGTATGGAATATACGTCAACGAGATGTCTTCCAGTGACTGAGCGACTATTCTGTTGTTATATATTTTGTAACTTTGTCTTTCGTGAATTTCGTCTTTCGTATTTTGTGAACGTGGTTAAAGTTAATAGCACTAGAAACGCTGAATAATTTTATGTTCCATTTGTTAGAAAATAATATGTACAAATTCATTTTTTCACTACTATATCTGGAGTGGATCCGTTGGAATGCAACCGGCACGCAGTATCGATACTCTCGCGTTTCTATAATATAACCTCTTTAAATGTTCGATAATTTTGATACACGTCCGTTTCCGTCGGAAACGAAAAGAAAAAGAAAAAAATTTGCGATCTTTTGCTGTGCGTGTCGTGGTTCTATATTTGGTTTGCTTAAATAATGTATTTCGAATTTTTTTGAAACACAAAACATAAATATTCCAAATACTTGGCGAGAGTACAATATTAGTATGATATTGATAATATAACGCGGTCGTGGTACAATGCCGACAGTTGGTTGGTTTTGAAAGTACGAAACTTGCGACATTAATCAAAACTTTAGAAAGAATTACTTGCGGATGAAACGTTAAGTACCGACGAGCTATAAAAGTAAACAAATTGTCCTCGTTTTATATTATACGCGCATATTTTACGGTCGGAAACAATCTCGCGTACTTTGAAGATCCATTTTTAATGTACCTTACCTACCGGATGAAACAAATTTCTTTTGTTTATTGTATAATCGGCGAGGTTTGTGAAAATTCTAATCTTATTTGCCACGATTATATAATTTTATTATTGTTTTACAGCAACCGAGAAAGACTTTATTTTTTAACACGCTAAATCGAGTTTTTTTTTAAGAAGTACTTACCTATAAAAAAAATTTAGATGAAATATTACAGGGCAGTAATTTATAGACGTTTCAAAATTTGATGTGTACAGAAAAATTAAAAATTAAACAATTAAATTAAGTAACAATAAAAAATATGTAATATATTTGATTATATAGTATAAGTATATACATGTATTTATATATAGGTATTATAGGTATATGTATATACTATATACAATATTGGCATATATAATATAATACTAGTATTATATATATGAATTTAATATAGGTACAAAAAATAAGTATCGATTTCATTTATTGAAGTTATTTTATTTTAAATTTCGCAGAGCTCAACATGTTATAATATATAAATAAATAAAATAAAAGTATAAATAATATAAATAAATAAAAAAATTAATTACAATTTAAAACTAGTTTCTAAAGGATCAAAAAAATAATAAATTTAATTCATAATATTAATAAAACATATTATTATGTTTAATATTTATATAATAAAATTGAAAATTATGAATACATATATATTCAATTATAAATATATAATTTAATTTAATGTTGAAAATTCGGTTCGGTAAGTTGACCTTTATTTTTTAACTTAACTAGTTAATTAATTATGTTAAATTATTTGTGAAAGTTATATAGATAAAACTTAATCTGAAACTTCTATTAACATGATCAGATTAAAAATGTACTTAAAATATTTATAACTACCTAACTTTTTAACTGAAATATAGTAATAAAAAGAAAAATTGTTATACAAGCCAGAGTGGGGATAGGGGGTATATAATATATACTGATGGTTATTATTTCCCATTAAAAAAAACATAGAATCTTTTTTTCATAATTATTTTAAATTAACTTAACTAACAAAAAATTAAAATCAACTCAATAATAATATAAGATAATTATTAAAGTGTAATATTATGTAAGTATAATAATATGTACCTACCTATTCAATATACAATTTTTTACACTTTGTTCGAGTGTCCTATTTTCCCCTCATATTTATCGCAGTAATTACGGGCTCAAATCACTGATTAACCATTTATTAATTCTTTAGTAATGAGATAAAAAATGTTGATTTTGTTTTATTGTATTCTGCCACTAATCTAAGATCAATTATATTTAGTTTATAAATTAAATTACTATCAAGTATAGTTTTCTTACTATTACATTATTACATCAGTTTGTAAATTTATTTATTATTAAATATTAGTATCTTATTATTATATTGTATTTTATAACATGGAACGTGATAATTGTCTTTTTGGTTTTATTATTATTGAATAAATAAATGTTCAAAATAAATTTATTATTTTTAAAAAAGGTGCAAAATAACTTAACTTTAGCTATTTAACTTCGCGTTTTAATATCCATAAAAAATTATGAAAATTTTAATTTAACTTGATTATTAGATTCGTCTTTCGATTATTGTATAAAACGATGAGCACGTCAATTACACAGAGAACTTATTAAATTCATATAGTTATAATCGTAGGTGTATTAATTTAATTAAATATTTTTAAAACTCGTTAATTCCCAATCTTACCAATATGCGTATAGTTATATAATAAATATCAATTTATATAATATAATAGTAGGTATAATTTTACCTATAGAGTATATATATTTGTTTAGATGTAAATAATTATTTAAATATATTCCCACGATTTGGGCATTCGGCCACTCAAAATTAATTTTTTTTTCCATCCAAATTGCAAAAAAAAATAACACTATATGCACCTGAACCAGTCTTTATATACCACCACTATATTATAAAAACATATAGGTACATATAATGGATAGGTACTATGAAAAAATGTTTAAATTCCAGTACGTTAATTATACGATTCGAACTACCTACTTCTGAACAATAAAAACGAAAAAATAATAATAATAATAATAATAATGTATAAGGATGATGTATAATTAAAATAACACGTTTTTATTTTTCGGTCGGCCGAATGTCGGTTACGCACCGTATAGTTGGCATAATATTCTAACGCCACGCCAAATGCGCGTTATTGAATAATTATCCATTATAATAATTGACATAATATGCGTACAGAAAAAAAGGTTCAAAATCATTTTAGAAACGACAATTTTTATCCTGTTATCAATCACGATAACAGTATAATAATGGCGGCAATGAATCACGCATAATATTATCTGCACGAACGACGAAAGCCGTCTGGACCGCGTACGACGATATTCGGATTGATATACTTTTCGTTTCTGAAAAATATAAAAAAACGTTTTTTACAAATTATTATTAACCATTTATATCAATATACCTATGTATGTACGACTGAAAAATATCGATAATATTATTATCGATTGTGTGCACGTTCGTTAATCACAATACGAAACACGCGGAAAAGCGGTCCGTGTCCAGTCGTGCACACTGCGGGTAAATGATGTTATTTCTTTGCGAGTTGGGTACACAATAATTATTATTTTCTGTTATATTACACAATATTATGACCATCGGATTGTGATTATTAATTGCACAATACAATAACATATGACAAAACCACAATTAAACTACATATAGGTAAGTATGAAAAATATAGCGTTCGTATATAGATAAAAACACTAAACACTACGTAAACTTGGTAAAAATTAAGAACCACAGCCATTTTCAGAGGCTTAGCGCAGGCTCAGAGTAAAAAGATTATATCCGGGTATTTTTTAATTTTTTTTTTTTTTTTCTTGCTTTATGGGCCATTAAGGCCTTTTGCAGCTTCTACTAAACCTCTCCACTTGTCACGATCCATTGCAGTCTCAAAACTTGCTGCATTGTCCACCATTCTTATATCTGCATTTAGTCTATCCCGCCAACGTTGACGAGGTCTTCCCCTGGGACGCTTGCTGGTAAGGTTATTAATCAGTGCTTTTTGAATTATGCTTCCCTCAGCTCGCCACACATGACCGGCCCATTCCATACGTTTAGCTTTTAGAAAGCATTTAATATTTGGTTTATTATAAAGCGATTCTAAGTTGGTATTTTTTCTTCTTTCGTAAACTCCAGTTATTTTATTTCTCACAGGGCCGTATATTTTCCTTAGCACCTTCCTCTCGAATATAAGAAGTTTCTCCTCAAAAATTCATATTTATGAATGAATAAAATCAAATTACGTTCTTTCTTCAACACAGCAATATTGTACAGACAAAATAAACAGCAAATATTATTAAATTGGTAAAGCACTAAATTGTACATAAATAAGATTGGAGAAACCAGTTTACCAAACATCCATAGACACGAGGATTAAATAAATTAATCTGGATCCGTATAACTGATGGCTCAGAAATAATACCTATTGTATAAACCAATATAAATAATCAATATCGTATAAAACTGCAAACTAGATGTTTTTAAGTGTAAAACATAACGAAAATATAATTGTTGGTAGGTTTTTTTCTTTTCTATTCGTAGATAAATTTAATCACAATAATTCCAACGAACAAATAACATATATTGAGTGTGGTAAATATTCTAAATTAAAGAGAAAAATATATTTTATACCATATACCATATACAACAGTTATTTTTCGGAACTCGTTATATTTGAAAGGTCTTTTGTTAAAAAAATAAAATAAAAATTTTGTGAATTCAATATTTGACAAAAAAAAAAAGGTCACAGATAAATTCACACAACATTATGCGTAGGTATTTCATTTTATACAAATTAATAGGAAACAGACATTACCCTTTACCCATTATTTATAATAGGTATGATTTCGAATTTATAACTTTTATTTAAAAAATATATATTTTTAGATCTGTCCAATTATCATCAAAACTAATTATTACTTGTCAAAAATAGGAAAAACAGATATTTTTATATTAGTATTATATGTCTAATTTATTTATTATTTATCAGTAAAAAAGATTTACAACCAATGATATTTTGTAAAACGATTAATTAAATTTTGAACACACATTTATACTAATTTTGTATTTTATATAAAAAAAATACGCTATTATAATATGTGAAGATGTCTTCCGAAATTTTCATTATATTAATCTTGAATGTATTACCATCATATAATAGTTAAATATACATATATACATTCAAAGTTGTGCAATATAGTTTAACCATGTTCGATAATATATTATATTATCGTCGCCGTAAAACTTAACTTGTTGTTCATCATAGTTTCTAGACGATTGATAAACACTGGGAATGGACTTAGTACATACATCATAAATAAGCATATGTTCAATATCCTATATGTGTTTTCATATATATATATATAAATTAGCAAAAGAAAAATACCATTTATGATAATATAATAGCGGTTAAATATTCAAAATGTGTCCTATTTCAAATCATATAATATCGTTATACCTGATAATATATTATCAAAGTCACTATAATATACGGTTACTTTTGGTTTTTACTATGTCTTAATCAAAATAATTATGCCCTTGTGGTTAAATTAAAAACTTTTAAAATGGCATTGCCGTTGGTTATCAAAGACGGACAAGTAAAAGAAAAATTACCACAAATAAGTTAAATTGAATTCACGGAAAAGTCTTTGGCTAAAAGTTTATAGTGAACATACAACAATTTTAACCCGTTAAGCTTAAAGTAAAAATGAAAAAAATAATAACTTGACTCAGTTTTAAAAAAAGTTTATAAAAAAAATGTACCGGAAAATTTTGTTTAATGTGTACCAATATATTATTATTATTATTAATATTATAACTATTATTATTTATAAGGTTTTATAAGATATATTTAGACCTTTATTATGCATCAAATTTAAATTAATATAAAAATTAAAGTTAATACAATGAAAATATAAGCTAATAAGATAAAATTAGTTAATTTCAAAAATAACTAACTAATCTAGTTAAAACATTTTTAAAAAATTTCAACTTCTAACTTTATATTTTTAACTAGTTTATTCCTTCTTTCTACTGCCTACTTTTATTATTCATTGACACTTTAACTAAAACTGTCACATATAACTTTTTCATATATAATATTAAGAAGAAATTATACTAACAGAAAATTAAATAGGTATGTGCCACTCTCCAAGAAAAAAAAATGTCACTTTCAATGACAGTTTATGGATAAATTATTATTTTCATGTTTCGATAGACAATTTTTTTTTAATTAGAATTTCCTGTTATATTTTATTATTTGCGTGGGTTGACTACTTTTATGTATAGCTATGAGTGTGATTTGACGTAATTCTATTGTAACGCTTAGTTAGAAAAAATTGTATAACTTGGTAAATTGTTTATTTATATATATATATTTACATAATTTTTAATAATTCAAATATATATTTTAGCACAGGTGGTCGTCAATATAAGAAAAAATTATCTCAGCATATAAACATTAGTTTACATGTTGTGTTTTTCTTAATCAATAAATAATATTTTTAAGTTATATTAATACGTTTTTATTATCAACATTTTAATGTAATCTTATTATAAATAAACTATCATTGCTTGATATTAAAAGTCCGTTCATTTTATGCTCGCCGTAATATTATTGTATAAACAAACAATATATTGAGAATTATATTAACTTTAAGTACCCATAGGTAGATACTTTTTATAAGCTTACTTTATTTCAAATCCAATTTTTTTTTTTCAAAATTTAATAATCTATACATTTCAAACAATGGTTTTTATACCCGATATAATATAATAATCTGTGTATTGATATTATATTATTCAATTTGAAAAGCTCGACGATAACATTGTTGTATTTTCGTTTATGGAATAAGAAACGAAAACCGAACAACGTATTGAACGTTGCCGAGGCGTTTTAACGACTGATATAATGCCGTATTATTAATTGATAAAGCCCGTTTAAATTTATCACGGGCCGTTTAAACGCGTATTTTATTATATGACACCATATATATTATAATATAGTTTCAGTACATTATACGTCGATGTTCGGATTATCGTTTTCAAATTAAAACCACCCCCGCCGCGTAACGAATTAACGAAAGGGATTACGGAGCCGGTCCGAATTTTACGGCCAAACACTGTAAACCGACCGTAAAAAAAAAACCCCTATATAAGTTTTTAAAAACGACACACTAAAACGGCACACATTTTTTTGTTTTTTTACAAATCCCACTTTTATTGCCACTCGTATATAAATATGATCGTAAGTAATCCGATGGGTGGGTGGGGGGACGAGGACGGGAGACCCAGATTAGAATTTAGAAACAACAACGTATCCGTTCGGTATACTCAAAAGCCAACGCGTCGATTGTATATAGTGTATATAACGATGGAATCGTGTGTATTGCTCTCGGAAACTATGTGCCGGTCGTGCTATTAGATTACGACGATTAACAGTCGTATAATTCTCCGGACAATGGGTTCGCCGATAAACGATAGGTTTTCGCGTTCCGCATTTATTTATTTATTGTACTATTTGTACACACACATTAAACTGATTTCCGTACATTATATTTTATACATTTATACATATATATATATATATATTATGTATTTCGACTGCCCGAGAAGTTTCTTGTACTTACTGGACACGTGGACCCGATATATTGGCCAGAGTACGTTTCCGTGACGTGTGAGCAAACCTCCGGTATGCCTACGCACAATATTTATCTCGTTCGTCGGAAACTCGTGGGTTGTGCGAACGCTATTTTTTTTGTTCTTTTACAATCGTTTGCGTTGCACGTCTTAAACACTACGTTATGCACAGACCGTATATGCGTCTCTCCTATATACAGTGTACGGGAAACGTGTGTTGTCAAAAAAAAAAAAACACATTAGTAGACGAAAAATATATGGATTCCGTCTTGCGATTCTACGGACGTTTTTCGTGTGTCAACCTCGGCATCCCGACTAATCCGCTCTCCCAGTTTTCAAAACGTTCGACTTTACCGTTTTACTGTATAAACAAACGGATGGACCGTCATGTGGTCGTGTGCGCGCTCAAAGCAACGCTCGAAATCCGTTTACGAAATTCGGTTATAACCACGGTTTTTGCATATTACAGTGCAAAAACCGTGAACGAAAGAATAATGTTTTTTTTTTTTTATTATTATTATTATTGTTTATCCATATTAGTATTCACGTGCAACTTATTGACATATTTACGTAGGTATGAAAAATTAATGACTAATACAACCCATGAGCTAATACCATCAACATATCACTGCCGAGAGTAGAGAAATCCGTAACCCCAAAAAATAAATGTTTAGGTTCTTCGAACCAGTGAGCAAAAACCTACAACCGAAACCGTTAAAATCGATACCAGTTCTAAGCCCCGGCTCAAAGATATAACTAGTTTACTAGATAACCAGCAATATTACATCACACAACCTACGGTTACCTAAATACGGTATAAGTATTAATCACAACAATTCATATCAGTTATCACTCATCAACAACCATCGTTAGTATTAAAATATAATAATTACTACGGTATTTACCTAGTATTATTTTTCTAACGGTATAACACGGTGTATTCAAAATCACATTATTGTCTAATGTTTAAATTTCAAAAAAAATAAATTTATTACCACCGGTTCAATAAATAATTATTCAACCACGGTCAAATTATAACTAACCACTGTGTTATCTATCACTTTATTTGAAGACATAAAATGTCATGTACAAAACATGATCATACTTCATAAATATTCAAATATTTTTTTGATATTTCAAATACTTTTTGAAAGAAGTATTTATAATAATATTTAATTATTTTTGTTTATGAATTTGTATTTGAAAATATAAAAATAAAAAAATAATTAAAATTTAAGCCACATAACATTTTTAAGACTAGCCTATAATACATTATAATATATTGTGTATCATAATGTGGTGGTACATTTGATATGTACAGAGAACTGTATTAACTATATTATATACAGGTAATATAACTACAACTGAAAACCCTAAATTCATGTCGGGGAAACCATAATGGTTAGTAATTTGTAAATATTTAAAAATATTTGAAATACTTTTTAAGTAAACCCTTTTCATTGAAGTATTAAAATATATGGATATATGGTACATCCATTTCTTTATTATTTATATTTCCTCTAAAGTTAAATATCATTAATTTAATAATTGTTTATATTTTACACGACTATACACAATCGTCAGTTGTTAACACAAAATTTATATCCTATATCGTAATTTATGCAAAAAAACCATAATAATAATAATTTTACATAAATTGTAGAATTATTATTATTATTATTTAAAATTTATAAAAAATATCTTATAATAGTATGGTACCATATAAAACATGAGATTTTATATTTATTTCCATTGTTTTAATTAAATTATATTTACGTATGATCATTTTACGAATATGCTTGTTTTTTCTGAAATAATATTACTCAATGATTCCGTAGGAAACGAGTATCCACAAAAACGCAACGTTGCAAAAACAATATACAGTGGCTACCGTGTTACATTTGTTTTTTTTTTTTTCAAAAACTTTTTGGTCGAGTCTCTATAATAAAGTTTTTTCCGAGCATCAGTTAAATAAAATGTTATTCGAGTGTTTTTTTAAGGGCTTTATTAACCTAGATGTTACGAGTCTCCGCACATAATTATTATTTCTTTCCGTCTTTATCCGTCGTAACATCCCTTCGAAGTACTCTCCAACATTTTTGTTCTTCCAGACCTTTGTTATCTCACATTATTTTCTCATTTCGTTCTCTTGGTCTTTCTAACAATATATATTATATGTATATACTTTATATCATATCTTTCAAACATTTTTTATCTTTACATACGTAAATATAGGTATTGTATAATGATATAATAACGAAAATATTATCTTTTTAACTATTTCCTATTCAACATTGTCATACCACTCAAAATTACACTCTAAAATGTGTTAATCTTTGATATTTTACTTTCAGTGGCGTACCTAGGGAATTCAAAGGTCCTGCACTTTGGACCAAAATTTTAAAATAACATAAATATTGTATCCGTGTACATTGTTAATAGTTATAATAAACACGTTTAATATCGCTATATCTAATTAAATTGAATATATTATTATTATTATTATTATTATTATTATTATTATTATTATTATTATTATTATTATATTGTTATTAAATTCTCTTTCACCTTTTTTTCCAACTTTTGACTTGGTTATCCTATAGTTCTTCCATTATCTCCCACGTCTTCTTCATTGATACCCTCTCACCTTATATCACTGTCTATTACCTATCACCGTCTTATTATCAGTCTTCCTCTTCCTTTCTATCCTTCATCATACATTGCCATCTTACTGCCACTACCTCTTCCCTCCTTAAAATATACCCAAGCCATCTCCATCTATTCTTTCTCATTTTATTTTCAACCTTAACATTTTCATCTCTATATCATTCACCCTCTGTTCTATTTTCCTATCTACTGCTCGATATTCTGATCCGTGTATTATTACAAGCCTCGCGATTATTTTATAAAATACTAAATTTTTATGGAAATTAAGTGCCGTTTTTACCTATCAAACTGCATTATTTTCCAGGGCCAGGTAAAAAGTACTTTAAAAATACAGAAATTGTTTATTATACCTAACGTTAAATTTTCATTCACATTTTTTCTTAAATTATTCATGATCCCGAGAAATAAAATTAACTTTTAGCGTGACCAATAAAATCTACATACTATGCAACACAAATATACCAGACTCAATTATTATTTTTCCATTTCAGTATCATTCCTTCTAACCTCCTGATGAAATTATTGCTTTTTACACAGGAAAAATATTTATTCTGCACCACGTAAAACACCTGTAGCGTATACGCTATAGGCCTATATACTAGCTAATAAACGTCCATAACCCATTATGACTATTTCATAAATCTAAAAATATATACCTGATACAATTATTTAATTGTTGATATATGAAATTATTACAAATAAACATATTTATTAATTGTTTATTATGAAATTAATATCATCTTTAGTTTACATAAAGTGTACGAGAAAGCCCCATTTTTTAATTTTATTTTATTTTCGAAATATAATATGTCGACGAAAACTTGATTCCTGTATGTAATTAAACTAGTAAACAAATTACCGTTTATATTTCAATTGATACTCACCAAAAAGTATTAACTTAAATTCAATTAATTTTATATACAACATAATTTATAATACGGTAATAAGTCAATAGGGAGTAGAAGCATTTTGCTCTAAGGATAGGATATTTTGAATTAAATAGTAAATCATTTCTATCGATAAAAATATTCTGAGCAGAACATCGGGCTGATATACATACATAATTAATATTAGTCAAAAATAAATATATTAACATTTTAGATTCTGAGTGGAGTGAGGAAGCTATTGGTTTTACAATGATGTTTTATTTTTATTTTTTTTCTGTGTACAACTTTTAGACAAGAAGACGTCAATCACTTTTTACAAGCTATCCGATATTCGATATGAAATGTTATCTGTTTTGTACTTTAAAGAGGTAATTTTTTGATTTTCGTCATAGTTTTTTAATTCGTGAGGAAAAACTACCAAAAAAAATTACGAAAAAACGACAAGAAAAAGATTTTTTCAAATCGAGATTATTTATTTCTTCGTCATTTTGAAACTAATGGACAAACATTTTTGAAATTTTTACTGAATATGTAACTGTATATTATATTTATGTTAATGAATTTTAAACATTTTTTAAATTTAAGGGGTACTATTGTCTTCTAACAAAACGGAATTATATAATATATTTTATATAAAACGTTCCATCTTGTTTCTATTCCAAGTATGAATTTATAATGTATACCTCTAAAATTGATGGATGTGTACATAGGTAGGTAGATATATATATATTATAAATCATTTATATTATTCATTAATGTTTTATAAATATCATTTGTTTTAATCAAACAGCTAATAAGACATCAGTGATATTAGTGTGTTATAAATATAAAATGATTTATAAACCACAGGTAAATATATTTATATAGGTATATATCAGATTATATTTCATTTTATATAGTTTATCAAATCTTAAATGAATTATAAGAATAATGTTATCTCCAAAAAAGGAAATTCTATTTAAATAATAGATAAAAAAAATATATTATATTTAATTTCATTGGACATAAAACGTTTCTTTAAAGTACAAATGTATAATATATATATAATATTCAAATTATAATATTCTCCAATTCCTAAATTTACTAAACATTATTTGATATTATATGATTATTGTTTTAATTTTCTTTAACTGTATCATGTATATCATGTGATTTTTTAATTGTGTTACTATTATATAGAGGATTCTAATATACAACAAATAAATCAAAGATTTCTTATAATATTTTGTTGTCTTTAAAAACTAAAATAGAAACTAAACTCTAAATAAAATATACAATACCAAATGTATATTTGACATTAATAGTAATGCACTTATACTAAATCAAGCTTTTCTAAATAAATATTATATTTTATAACAAAGAGGACGTAACACTAAATCACATTTTTTTCTACGATTACTCTTTTGACCTAATTTTAAACATACTGAATAACATTACTAATATTAATAGTTATGTATAAGTACACCAAAGCTCCACTTAGAATAGTATTTTAGAATGCAATGATTTTTCGTTGCTTTCAATGCAGTACATCCATAGGTAAACGAAGTGCTTCCACCCCTACTAACACCCGATGAGGGAAGTGCACCTTTTTTAAATTGCTTTACGTATGTTTAATAATAAAATACATAGGTACTCAGTGAACATTTAAAATGAGTAAATTTTTTTTTTTTGGAACATTAGTCAAAATATTACTACCTATTTATATTGTTGTTTTGGTGATAGTTTTTCTTAGAGTTAATTGAAAATAATTAAAAAATTAAAAACTACCTCTTAAAAGTACTAACTAGATAACATTTTCTCCTAGAAAATGAGTTCGCATGTTCCGATTAGATCAAGTTATCTAATCGAAAATATTTTTATAAAAAAATTAAATAAACATCATTGTTTATGAACTTCGTCCAAAATTTAAAATAAATGCTCAGAATTGTTTAACTATTGTTTATTGTTAATGTTTATACAAAATTATTTAACTATAATCAATGAATTAATATCGGTTGAATTACATTAAAAATATTTATCTGATGAAAAAAATTATTTAGTAGGTACATATAAAGTTTATTGACTTCTCATTTCCCCATGTCATTTTAGCTGATTTCAATTCAAGTAATAATTTTTTATTTTGTCATAAAAAAATCATGTTAAAAATATTTTAAAGTTCTAAAAGTGCAGTGACGTGGTTGATATAACTTTTATTTCACCAGATTTAAACTGCAAACCTTTGGATACATAATTTTTTTTTCCTCTTGTCCCTTTAAAGTTTAAAGATTATTTCACTTGCAGTGTCCTTTTTGCGTGTATTCAGCTCAACTATTTCAAATATATATTAACAACAAAATTGTCAAATCGCTGAAAAAAAATAAAAATCTACATTATTACATTTTCAAACGTTCAATTTAGAATCGTATAATTTTCTAAATATAATACATTATTAAAGATTGTTTAAGTATGTTTTAGTCGAAACGATTAAAAATATGTAAATGCATAAATTTTGTCTGATAACAATACATGTATTAAAGATATAGTTTATTATTGGTGATCGTAAAAACTATTCATTATTTTCTGAGTGCTACATTTGAAGATTTTTTTACTTGATTTTTAACATCTTAAATTTAATATGCTCGATTATATATTCATCTGATCGCCTATACATACACTGCCTATATTTATTATAATATTAAAAACTAATTAAATTCCGCTAGAATATGAAAGGTCTAAAATATATAACGTTTCCACAAATGAAATTTTAGGGCGAAAAATAAATGAAAGTGAAAATAGTATGGATTACGGAGCGATATGCAATACTGTTAAAAAGATTTCATTGTACTTTTTTAAATTAAAATTTTAAATACATAAAGTACCTATAAATATAATATTATAATGTACAATACAAAGTATATACGTCGTACACTATAAATCAATATAATACGTTTCCGGTTAATTTTTTAGTGCTGAATATAGCTTATTAAACTAAAAGATTGTTGTTAATACTATAAACAAACTTAATTTACATCTCTCGTACCAAAATTCATATTTTATTGTAATCTCAAAAACATTTTTGATAATGAAAACGATAAGAAAACATTTACAGCCTTCGGCTAAATGTCATTTAAATTTACATTTTGTTACGCAATATATATATTATTATATACTTAATGAATACTACTTACATTTTTCCCGATACAGTTGAATCGGTATCACCAAAAATTATCGTTAAGTTTGCATTCTTAGTATACATGCAAATTTACTTCGAAAAAGTTTATTTAATAATATCCCAATAAACATAATGTTTCCATCCTTATTATCTCTGAAATAAATTAAGTTTCAGGTTCTATATATTACATCGATATACCTCGATCAGTAGTTTCAGATAGATATTCAACCAACTTATGTACGTCTGTAAATACTGAAAGTTTTGAGTAATTAATTTCAGTTCTTGATGGTATATTTAGGACATTTTGCAGTTAATGTGTAAATTGAAAAAAGATTACTCACTCATGTTCACATTATGAACTTTAGTCCGTATATCCTATGTGATTGATTGGATAATACGAAAAAATAAGTAATAACTATTTTTATTTATCTCACCTTCATTAATAATATATTGGTATTAGTTTGGTCATTGGTAAATTTTAAATCAAAATAATATACCTACGTAAATTTTGCCATCTTTGGTTTCCGATTGAAATCTTTTTTGGTCCTTAACCGATTCATTTCTATTGAACATTATTTTAAAGTATTTTACATTGACCGATAACGAGATGCGACTCCGCAGCCATACGGATTATTGTTCCTCTAATCTAAGATGAATAAATGTTCAAAAAATCCCTTGAAAAACAATTAATAAGCAAAAAAATTTAAAAAAAAAGGTATCGTATTTTAAACGTACTGCCCAAGACCAACCCCCCTCCTAGATATCCTCTATATGTTTAATATACTTTTGTTCATTAGGTGATATGATAAATGTTGTATAGATCCTTAAATATTTAAGATCTATCTAACAACCATAATACGGATAAAACATAACAATAAATACTAGTATACAACAATTGTAAACAATATAAATCAATAGTAACCCTTTGCTTGCTTACGGCTCGTATATGCCTACAAAAGTATATCATAAAGAACTATATATATATATAATGTATATTAATTTGAGATTAATACTATAGTCTAATATATTCTACTAGGATTAAAAATGTTTTAAATATATCAAATTATTCAGTTGTTTATTGAATAAATTGTATACGTTGTAATATCTGTTACTTTCTATGGATTCCCAATACTTTATCATTATCCAATATCTCTTAAATATATCTTAATTTCCACAGCAGTTTTTATCTTGTTTATTGTTTACATCTATAAATTTAAGTTCATCTTGCGATTTAATAAATATTGTTGTTGCTAATTATTATTATTATAGTAAAAGTATACCTATTATAATTAGGTGGCTTAAA
Organism: Pemphigus obesinymphae; assembly: GCA_025469235.1. Taxonomy (NCBI): domain Eukaryota; kingdom Metazoa; phylum Arthropoda; class Insecta; order Hemiptera; family Aphididae; genus Pemphigus; species Pemphigus obesinymphae. The sequence goes on from JAIPRL010000183.1 coordinate 121,524, forward strand.
TCTCCAATCACCGACTAGCCCATAATCCATCTTTCCTTCTCATCAGTAATCTCATCACTGGTAAAATTGATTCCCCCTTTCTCCTTTAACATGTACAATTTAGAGTTCCTTCTCGTCCTACTCGTAACATTGCTCCTTTATTCATTTCTCTATTTACTACAGATTATTTAAATAGTGGACCATTAACATGCTGTATGATACAGAATAATTTAGACACCTCCTTCTCCTATAATATATAATTATATATATTAATATATTATATAATTTCTATAAACATACTGTTACTTTTTTTTTTGTATATACATTTTGTAATTTTTACCCGTTTAATTATTATAAATAAATAAATAATTAAACAATTTTAGGAAACCCTAAAACAGAATTGAAACCCTGAACATTCACATATGATTGAAATTAACTAAATTCCAAAAAGAAATTTTTTTTATTTTTATTTTACTTGGTGGTTTTACTGGTATAAATACAAGCGATTATAAACGAAAAGTAAATGTATTGAAAATTTAACAAAGATATTATAAAAATCAATATAGCAGTCAAAGGGTTAATAGTTTTACAAGTATTTTATTTATACAAATTGACAAAAAAAAAAATAGAATAGTTATTAACTTTTGAGTATATTCTGTGCAAAACTTTCAATGTATATAATAAGTTACTGCAACATTCTTGAGTATTTTTAATGTCCAAAAAAGTGTTTACCGAAAAAACGCATTATAAGATAAATACATTTTTGGCTTCTTTTTTTAAATTTAAAATGTAATTTTATGTTACAACGCTGAAAGTAAAAGCTAGGTACTGATATGTATAATATTAAAATATATTATCTTTTTGTTTTTACGTAATCCATTTGGTATATTTTTTCGTGTGGCACTATATATATGCAATTTTACAACACTGCTGTAGAGATGGTCTGTTATGTATTTATTTATTTTATTTATTATTGAAAATTAAAAATATAATAAAAATATTACTTAACATTACACTATGAACTTTAAAAAAATATATAACTTAATAATTGTTAACTTAACGAGTTCTAATTAGTTGTTAAAATGTAATTAATAAATTAATTTACATTTTTTTATCAGTTAAATATGTTTCTAAATAATAAATTTTTTGTTTCGTTAAGGCAATGCGTATTCCCTTGAAGCCACGCCCTAATAGTACAACAACATTTTTTTAGTTTTAAATTTTAAATAAATATTTAACTTAATTAATTAAATAAAAAAATTTATATTAAGGTGATTGCAGTTAGTCAAGATAAAGTTAGTTAAAGGCCCAAACAACTGACAAGATTTCGAAAGCTAGACCAAACGGATTTCCGTGGAAATATGAATTTGTTTCATATAGTTATGATAAATCAAAATTATTCAAAATAAATAAACTTTTATTAATCATAACTAGGACCCGGAAGTTGTAGAAGCTAAAATGGACAAAATAAGCATGCAAATATACATAAATAAAATGTAAAATATGGAAAAAAACAATGTATTTTTTTATAAAAATATATTAATTCACCAATATTTTCTATTTCAAATGAACGGCGATGATTTGATAGAAGATTTTTATTTCGCAAAAAGCTTCTTTCAGTTGATATCATCGGAACATATTTTTAAGACTTTAAGTCATTCTCCGTCAACACTTTTGTTAGTCTTATTTAAAAATAAGATAAGCTTTAATACGTAGAGTGCCGTTGTCGTTAAATTAATAGCCGAGACTTGAGAGATGACAATAAATACCTTTGTTAGATAATTGAATATAAAATACATAGTTAATAAAATAAAAACATAATTTTTTTTTTTTTAAATATTCATTATTCATTAAAATATATGAAAATTAATGAAATATGTACTTTTTTCTAGAACTATCGAAATATGCAAAAATATGCATTTTAAATTTAATTTTTTAAGCTCGTTGTATAGAATGGATTTCTAGATTGGTCTGCTATAAATCAAAACATGTAGAAAAATATGCAACTCCTACAATATCCGAGAACTAATTATAACTCTAGGGTAAATTCGTATTTCAGTAATCTCGTTGACTAATCTAAATGTTAAAGAGAACATGTTAAGGAATCTTTTGATTTTTACAAATTTAAAATAAATACATCCTACATCTAAAAATATTGTAATTCCGTAAGTCACTTTTCGAGACGAAAAGAAATCAAATTTGCCGTCTTATTTTACTTATCGACTTTTGCGTACAAGTAGCAAGAATAATAGTGTACAAACTTAAATTTCAGAAGCTGATTTCATTAACTTTACTACATAAAATAATAAAAGAAATAATACTCTTTAGAAAATGACCGACTGGAACCACCTTAACTTTTAACCACATAACTTTCATTATTAATTTAACTCTATTTAACTGAGTTAAACTCGCCCAGCCTTGATTGAAACGAAATCAAACGAGATTAACATTTCATTATAAAACCAATAAGCTAAGAATCTACAATATATATTTATTTTATTTTATTTTATTTATATTTATTATCGTATTGACAAAATCTATGTTTTTAAATAGATGATATTATTATATCAATATTTTCCGATTATAAAAGATATCTGTCTGTTCAGTTTTTCAGCATTATTTATACCTATTGTAAATCTTCTAAACTGACGGATGATAAATGACTTCGTCTAATTGTTTATCTTCCATACAAAAAAAAAATGTTATGTTTATATTATAATATCGTTTTTTATTTTTTTCAGTAGTAAAAGGTTTACCATGTACTGTATACAATAAGACCTACGACAACGGAGAAACGTTCAGGCTAGATTGCAGAACACAGTGCACTTGTCAGGTAATTATAATCGTATTTACAAAATCTATGTTTTTAAATAGTTGATATTATTATATTAATATTTTTCGATTATAAAAAATCTGTCTGTTCGGAACAATATTAAACTACATTATTTTTTCCATTTGTTAGGGATTCTTTGGGTATTTTTTTTTTAATTTTTTTTTTTAAAGAACTCGCAAATATTTGGCCTCGATACATAAAACGTTTATTTCTACGGCATAAAACAGTGCATTTCCATTTTATCGCTCTTAAAAATATCAAAGAAAAAACCTCAAACACATGATGCTTATATATTGTATTATACAATACCTACATACATAATACACTCGTATAGACGCATATATAAACTTTTTCACCAATAGTAATAATGTCAACGAGGTGCTACTGTCAAAAAACAATAGGTTTTTCACTCTTTGTTCTGTGTATAGCGAAACATTAGAAACTCGACAAAGTCCTTCAACTCCGCTATGACACTACTGACTGTATAAGAAAAAATTAAAATTTTTTTTTTTTACAACACGAAGAACTTTCCAAATGATGGAAAACTTGGTCGACTATGTATAACTTTCAGATATATATATATATTATTAGCTCGGAAACTGTTGGTGATATTGTTTCGATTCTTTCGTCGATGACTTTTGTTTTAAATTAAATATTTTGGAGTACCTACATATATTATATAGGTACATATCTTAACATGTAATGTATCTTAAATCGATTTTAAGATTAATGGCGCAGAACACGCCGTGGGCTTTAACTTATATCACGTAATAAATCAATATATATTTCCAATTCGGCTTGATTTTCCACCCGGTCGGACGACTCACAATAATTTTACTTGTTTCAAAACAAATATAATCCTATATTATAATCCTAAATGACAATCGTTATTATTAAACTAAAATTCCTTTAAATTTTTTTTATCACACCTCGATACCTTGCAAGCATTGATGATACGTTCAAAGTTTTCTCAATAATATTCAATAATTTAAAACCGTTAGCACAACGCAACGTATAGTTTAATAAAATGGTGGTAAAACGTGATGATAATGTTTTTTCAATTAAAATTGTTGTTATCAGAGTATATAATAGCATTATACGAAAGAAGTAATTTATAAGATAATATTATTATAGTCTATAATGAAAAATGTTCTGTGAAGTTTCAAAGACAACAAAGAATACTATAAAACAATCACTGACAAATTCTAATTATTATTAAAAATGAATGTATTATAAAATACTAAAGATGGATTTACAATTTAAAAATCAAATAATATGTACTCAATTTAAAAGTTTCTTTTCGATACAACCAAAAACAAAAATTTCTGAAATTTCTGAAACTTAATACAGATTTAGAATATTTTGATTATCCGTAACTTATTCAATAATGATGCGAGTTATTTCATTTCAATTTCAACATATAGTCCATACTAATAGCATTTTATCGAAAATTACTGATTTAGAACTAGTATTAAATAGGTATGTTACACTAACGATCGAGTCACCAAATATTTAGTTTAATTTTATAAATTACTTATCATATAATATAAAAGTAGTTTTATTTTGATACATTTATTTAATATTGTATTAAATGTAGAGAAAATGCGTACGTAGATTTGCAATATGCTTATGGACTTATATCTAAAAATTCCCTACGTTATAATAATAGGTACGCATATTTGTCGCGGAAATTAGAAATAAATCACAGATTTAAAATATGATCCTCTCTCCGGCTCGCGTATATTTTTCCGTATATTGGAACATAATAATAATTTACGCTATATATATATATATATAAACACCTAATTTCGTTTACAGTCTGAGTAAAGCAATTACCTGGTGCGTTCGTTTCATTTTGTGTTTAATTCCTTCTCGAATATTGAACTACATTTTCCTCTCCCTTGTTCTACAGTATCGCATTAAATACAACATTATAAATGAATACACCCCTCCGGAGAGATAACGCTAATAAAATATGAAACCTAACGAAAAGTCGTTTTCTTCGTTTCTACTATTATTCGTATATACGCATATAGTGTTATCGTTTGTTTCTACTATCATAATATATTAAACATATTTTTGTGTAAAATACAATAGTCATTATACGTTAATATCGATTTGGTCGATATTTCCTTTGCAGAACGGTACTTACGCCTGTGCGTCATTGTGCCCACAAGAAAACATATCTCCTCAAGGACTTTGCAGACATCCCCGGTTAGTCGAAGTGCCCGGACAATGCTGCAGAGAATGGATGTGTGACAACGTAAACAGTAAGTATAATTCTATTCTTTTTACTTCAAATAAGTGTACATATATTATGTAGCTCTAATATTTATTTATGTATTGTGTGACCGTGAGCTCATAAAAATTAATTCTATAATGGGGGCTGTTAGCCCAAAGTATGTTATTTTCCTAATCACTTTTAAATGCCAATTTTTAAGTTGGATTTTTAAAAGTTATAAAAATTATTTTATTTAAACTGTTGCGTATTCTTCAATTCAAATATCGGAGATACAATAGTTGTATATTAAGAGTTTTGAACTTGAAAATGAAATTTGTTTTTACGTACAATCATACAGTTTATATTCGTTTGGTGAAGCGTAAAATGTATATATCACGTAAATGTAAATGATATGTAAAAATCTTTCTTCTCATTCTTATCCATGGCCTTCTCTCTCGAGTATTTTGGGTCAGCAACCCTTGTTTTCTACTTCTACTTGACTCTATAACCCCGTATCATCTTCACTTACACTCGCCAATCTCTCTATCATATTCCTCCCACATTTTTTCGGTCATTTCCTAGAATAAAAACATTATTAATATAGATACGTATGAACAATAAGAGGTAAAAATCAACATTTTTGGAAAAAATCAACATAACAAAAATTTTTTTTTTTCAAAAAAACTAAGACAATTTGGTAGTATATAAAATAAATTAAAAAATATATTCGAAACAATCGTTTTTAAATCGATTAAATATTGAAATCGTATTATAGCATTTATTCCAATCAACCCACTTGGTTTAATTGTTGTATTTTCTTCGGGTTCGTTTTCCTATTATCACTACCCAAAACAGACACGTTGAGTTGTGATGAAGAAAATAAACGTGATAACTATCATGTCCAAGACGAACAATTTGTCTATATAAAGGGATAAAAAAAACGGTGGTTAAAGGACCCGTGCTATCATTGTTTAAATTGTCAACGAAAAATTATTTTCAGCCCTCTCATCGTAGATCAAGTGATTTAGAAACAGCCGTGGAAAGTAGGATATCCCTCGAATACTATATCACATATATTGCATTCAAATGGGACGTGTCGACAAACACGAATCGTGTTTTTTTCAACAGATAGCGGCTTTCGATCAATATAACATAAATGACAAAATTATTTTTAAAAAATAATCATTATAACTCTTGAGGTTTTCTCAAATTTTACAATATAAATATAAAAATAATTACTCCGTCACATAATGAATTAATGTGTCACATCACTTTTTAATTTTTTCACAATATCACTGTAGTTAAAAAAAAAATAATAATAATGTGACAAATCGATTCATATAAGGAACATGAAAAATGAAATATTTATCCTTGCGTTATTAAGTCAATATTCTTAGACAAATGTAAAAAAAAACCTGTTTTCAAAACAAAAAACTAATTTTATCATTACGTATGTTTATACTAGTGATACGATATAATATATGTAATGGATATTTTTAAAATTAATACCGTTACTAAAGTGCAAATATGTACTCAATGAGGATGTCCATTGACGATTTTTTATTTTATTTTTTTAAATTGTATTCTACATTGAAAACCCATCTTTTTTACTTTTATTTTTAGAATACCGACATCACAACATCCATATCGTGTTATATAAGGTCATCGTACGAATCGATCTCGATGTATGGCGTCGGTTTTGGCCATACCGGGATAGTCCCTATCACTCATGAAGCGTCAAAATCACCCCAAAATGTGCAAAAGTGATAATATGATATTATGTCGATTCTTGCGAGTAGGTACTTTGTAGAGACGAATCAACACCGCGGAATATTCATTTTCACACGTATACGCCAACATTATGAAAAAAAAAAAAAATTGAATTTCAAAAGTAGGAAACCACTATACCTATCGAATAATACGTCGGTATTGCAGTGGTGATGGGATCGTCCCACTGAGTGCATGTCTATGTACCGTACGGCGACTACTGTGACGGTATTCGTTTTAAAACACCCTGTATACACACATATACGTACATTGCATACGCCTACGCATCTTCGTGCCACGCGCTTATATGCAACGTCACGTTCGGTTTCAAAAGAGCCCCGGCGAACCGGAATAGCAGAAGAACGAGAGGGCTTTTAAAAACCATTGCGTGCACCATGCGCCGCGCACACATGAGTAGAGCACTTAAAGCGGGCACGGCGCGCGGATCCCTTTCTCTCTCTAGCTCACCTCGGTCCCTGTCCCTGCGGCCGCCCGCCGCGGACGTACGCCGCATAAATATACATTATACGACCGCCGCCGAGCGAATCGCAACGCGGTGGTGAGGAGCGGTGGTCGTGCATCCGCTCCTCGGCAAAACGGAAAATCGTGTCTTTACTGTTATTATTACCGCCGATCGTACATAAACCAGATCCGTCCGGGATAGAGAATAAAATACATCAGAATATTATAACAATACTACACGGGGAAAACTGTGGTGTCTGGCCAAAATAGCGAATAAAAAAAAAGAAAAGAAAAAATAGCGAAAATATTTCGATATTTATGCACCAACGTATAAATATGCGTCTTCTATATTGAAGTACTGTGTGAAAACTATGCGTTGAAAAACACAACAACATTTGGAAGAAATCAAACAACAGAACAGTTATTAATTGCCGGAGCTAAAACACCTATTCGGACAAAAGTTCTATAAGAATATATTATTGTACTGAAAAAATAAGCAATATCGCTTTATCATATAATTCTAATGACAACTTAAATTATTTAAAGGGCATAGCCTATAATTTAAGTTTACAAATGTAAACTTTATTTCAAGTACTATTTTTATAATTTTAATTCTTAGAGTTTAATTTTTTCATATTATTCATATACTGACTGATACCATTGCTTTTATAGTAGGTACCTATATACTATAATTAAAATATATTATGTATTATTATAGATTTAGATTGTCTCTATTTTACATGTAATATGCATATTTGCTATTTTTATATTTTCGCTATTTTGTATTCGTTATTTTGGTCTAGAATCAAAAATTGTTTGCACACTACTTGTGTTCCCATATTAATTGTGATAATTTTATATGATAATATTAATTGATAAGTGATAGTCTGCGTCCCGAAAATCGGGACGCATTTCGGTCATAATAACAGCGAATAATATGTAATAATAATAATAATACGTACCTATATTATTTGAAAAAATGCGTATAAATAGCAATAATAAGTTCACGAAGAATGACCATTATTCATCATCAATAAATCATTCGAAAAGGAAAATAATACGGCTGCAAATTTTTAGACGCCTAAAACCCGATACAAAGATATTATATAACGTAATTTTAAAATAACGAAACAAGTTTATATACGTTTTAAAGGTACCTAGACACGGATCAATAATTATCGCCGTGAAATTATGAGCAATGAATAAAAATTCCAATAAAAAAAAATAGAAAAACTAACTTATTATTATACAGTTATTAATTTTCTACTAAATTCTTGTAATATTATGTTACCTATATTATACGTATTATATACATATTAAATATGAATCAAATAAATCGTAAGACTAAAACGTATACTTATTCATAGTCGGATAGCTGATCATTTCGGATCAGGGAATAGGTACGGATGCAAGTAGGTTTTACATTTTAACTAATATATTTTTTCGGGACGCAAGTAGTATGCACCGTAGATAACAGTTTTGATTTTTCGAAGGTGCCAGTGTATTATTGATAAGAATTTGGGACGCAAGTAGTGTGCACCGGAAAATTTTTGGCATATAAAGCATCTGATACGCCAGGTATATTTAGATAGGTTTAGTGTGCGACCTACCAACGATAAAACGTAATTTGTGTAATTTTTATACGTACCTTTACTTGGCTTATTATTTGTGTTTGTTATAGGTAATATGAAAAAATAATGGTCACACGATGACGATTCCAAATGTAATTTTATAATACTTAATAAAATAGGTTCGAGTTTTTAATGACCTAAAAAAATTGTAAACGTTGTTAAAAGATGTAAAAACTTCAAAATAATTCCCTAAAAATACACTTAATGTAATTTCATAGTTTTTTTTTTTTTTCGATGAATATAATAATTTTTTTTCTTATTCTTCTTCGTCATCTTCTTGTCGTTCTTCATATTTTTGACGTTATTACCCTCAAAGAGTTTCTGTATCACCTCTACAATACATGTCACTTGTCTTTCTGTCTTGTGAAGTACATAGATAAAGGGAAGGTCAGAGAGGACCAAGCAAGCCCTTTAGAAACGTCAATAACCTCAGTTGGCTTCATTAGATTTTTTAAAGCCTTTTTCCATCTCAGAAGTTTCGTATATGTAACTTACACCTTCCAACAAAAATAAACATTATAAATATTTATAACATTTTAAATGACCATTTTATATTATGTTATTTTGAGCGGAACGTGCGGTCTATTAAATGGTCATACGACGATTATTTTTTTTCTGCAAACAACTTATTGACTGGAATAATTGATTCGTTTATTATGTAATACGTATATATTAATTTTCTGTTAAAAAATCAAAACCAAACGGTATTTGAAAATCTAAATTTTCATAAAGTATGTACATAACTATTATATAATAAGTCATATATTTAAAAAAGAAAAAAATGTTTGAGAAAATAATAGTTATGTATATTATACAGAACTCCGTTCAGACTAATTTTATCGAAAGAATTTATTTATCATTGATTCCAAATTAAATATAACTAATATTATATCCAATGAGCGGGTGTTTATTTTATTTTATTTTTCGTCTAAAAAAGGGGTTAAAGAAAATTGTCCCATTGTAGAAAATATTCTAGCTACGTGATTGTGTCTTGTACAATTTATATTTTATTATTGTCGATAAGATGAAAAATAAAATAAAATGTAATAAATTACAATAAAATAAATATTATATACCAGTTAGACCTTTTTAAAAATGATCAACACAGTGAAAAAATGATCATTTGGTTTAAAAATTATTTATTTTTATTATTATCATTATGATAATAATATCATATTGATTACCTTATATAGTAGCTCAAAAACATTGTCACCAGTTGTTAGTTAAAAAATGTATTTTGTATAATTTTGTGATTCTCTGAAAATACATATTATCTAAAAAAACGTTTACGAACGACACTCATGAAATTATTTTTTCGAAGGCTAAATCATATTTTAAATAAAATTTATCATTCATCATCATTTTTATCTTATAAATTATATAACAGTATACATATATATACATATACATATATATATATATATATATATAATTATTTAGTTTATTTGCAGATAAATATTGAAAACCTTACGAAATTCACAATATTATTTTATTTCCGTTATAAAAAGTAAAATGATCCTCGGGTCGACTATAAAAAATCAGGGTACTTATTTATTTTTATTCAAAATAAATCGAATTATTTAAAAGCATAAAAACTTGACGCTGAAATAAAAATAAAATTCATCGACCTTTTATATAGTTACTACTTTTACAAAATGTTTTACGACAAAAAAAAGTATACAATTTCCTACCAATGAATAACTTAAAATGTAACAACACATTTAAAGTTTTATTTCTTATAAAATGTATATTGTATACATATACTTACATATAGTTAGGTATATCTATAAATACATTAAAAACATTGTCTACATTTTTTCCTTTAAATATTTGATTACGTATAAATTATATTTTCAATTAAAAGTATAATTTATAAATATTGAATGACATACCAATAATACACATTACTTTCATAAATATTTAATATGACCTTCGTAGGTTCGTAGGTTGGTACATATACCAGACTCATTTCCAGTTACTTATATTGTTCAAATCAACAAGAGTAGAACGCGTAACGTAATTACAATAATTTATCGTAATCCAAAATCATTTATTTAATGCGATTTTCTTTTGTACAAAATAATAACAAAAAAATTTAGTGAAAAAAAATTTTTTAATATTTAAATTAATATTTTAGTATTTAAAAAAAATAATACGTAACGATAATAACTAATTGTATTTGTATTCAATTGTACAAGTTTATTATAAATTTAAATACAATTTTAAAAATATTTTCATCGTGAACAAAATATAATTTATTAAACCTAACCTAACCATTAGTTAAATATTCAAAATGTATTAAACAATAATAAACACAATAGAAACCTATTTAAAACTACATAAGAACAATAATTATTTAAACTTTTAATCATACTTTGGAAATAGTTACACACACAATTTTAATATAAATATATATATATATGACTTAATTTAAAAGTATATGTCGAAAGAAGAGAAAAAAATGAATAGGTAAAAGAATAACTATGTTGAGTAATATATTATTTGATGGTTCATAAAACAAATTTCCAATATGAGAAATTTATTACCTAATTGAAAATATCGAAACTCGATATCTCATCTCAATTCACACATTAAAGTGCACATTATGAGTACCTAGATGAAATAATCGTTATAAATTAGCTTAAATATAAATAAACATGAACAGGCCTCTATAAAATTATTTATCATAATCAGTATAATAAAATTCATTTTTTAACGTTGACATTTGTTTTATTTTTATTATTATTATTTATTGATAAGTACACATTAACTTCTGAGTTAGTTTTGCAATTTTATATTATTCACATAAAGTTATGATTTACAAAATTATTTACATATTGTCTTATATAATACGTATATATAATATAAAATGTGGCAAAAATAACTCAAAATAATGCTCAGAAAAACAAAAGGAATTTTGAAATTCAATAAAAAAAAATACCAGTCAGATTGAGAGAATAGAATTTTTCTCGTCGAATAGTATACTAATAAGTTATGGTAAATATATATTAAAATTGAAAGCAATGATAAATAATTTCTTTCGATGAAATGAAAACTCGAGCGAAACTCGTTAAAAATATACATAATACAAATGTATATATAAATGAATATATTTATTAGAATAAGATACTTTAAATCTGATAAGAAATGTGCACGGTTTATATCATTCTTATTAAAACACGCCAATTTTATTTTCAAATATTTAGAAAAAATATTTAAAAAATACCCAGATACAGATAATGAAATGTGGTTCATCGTTTCTTCGACCTTAGAACAGAAGAGTGTATTATTTTTTTTTTTTTATTTGAACTCAAATAAAAATTCAAAAAAGCACCCAAAAAACTATTCTGAGTAAAATTCGGTATAATAATATAATTTTAAAAAATAGGGAACCATGACAATTGTATTTGTTATTTTGTCATTTCATCTACATTTATAAAATATTTCCATTATAAATATTTGTTTTTCTTTACATTTAAAGAAATTACTGGAAAATTGGAAAATCGAAAAATTACATCTTCTAAATCAAATTTTCTTTCAAAAAAAGCTCTTTACCCCAAAACTCCTACTTGACTTCTCCTACCCAAAATAATTTACGTATTTAGGTATGAATAAAGCATATCATCATAAAATCATTACATTTCTCATTCGCTCAGAATATAAAATTGTGACCAACAATTTTCAAGAATTTTTGAATATATTTGTAGTCATTTATGCTCTGTAACTATATTAAATTAAAATTCCAAATGTCTTTAAATAGCCCATAATTCGGACAAATCTTTCAAATATGTTAACCTTCATTTTATATATATTTACATTTTTAGTGAAAATTTCAGGTCTCTAATATCATTATTCATTATTTATAGAATAATAATGAAATAACCATAGTCGATTAAAAAAAAAATCGTGTTTTTATCATTTTCATATATTTTTTTTTCAGGTATTTTTTCTTCACGTATAAAAAAATTATTGAAAAAATCTAAAAATAAACTATTTAAAGTAACAACTAAATGCAATTTCCTATCAGAAAATGACTAGGTAATCATATAATTGGAGCACTCCTACTACAAAAATGTTCGGGTACAGTAATAATAAAAAATTAAAAATTAATTTATTAAAATAATAATATATCATAATCTGAAAAATTATATGAGTTATCCAAATAATTTTTTACTGAATCAAAGAACATTGTATAATAAAGTTTTATTTCAACGGGTTTTAAAAACAATATCACTTAAGTTATGTCTTTCATTATACCTATATAAACATTTCAGTCATACCAATACAAGTTCACTAGTTCTTTTACTGTGTCCGTGTGTTTCGTTTCCTTCGAGAATACCTCTTAGCCAAAATCTTAAGACGCTCACTGGAAAACTGAAAACTCTCTATATATCAGTGTTGGGAAGGAACGCATTCTCTTTTATAGAAACGAAGCTGTATTGCTATTCTGTATTGCTATTTGTCTAGAAAGTAGAAATTACTATAAATGCATACTCAATATGAAGCAAGTGTTTGATGTCTGAAAAATTAAACAGTTCTATGACATTCATTTAAATAATTTAATTTTTTTAAACAAATTATGAATAACTTATATGATATTTTTCTTATTTACCTACCTACCTCCAAAAGTCGGGTATTCTTGCTATATACTCTATAAAATGACATCGCTTAGATATTTTAATAAAATTGAATTTTTTTTTTCTTCTGAGCTTCCAGGTGTTCGGGTACCTATTTGAAATTCCGTACAGAATTCTTGGTATTTTTTATATATTCTGTTATAATGTGTTTTATGGGCAATCGTGTGTGTTGAATGTTTCACGTGATATTGCTTCTTATTTCGTCATTAAATTTCCATGTATTATTATATCCATTCGTGTAGCAAATTCCTAATAAGCCGCTAAGAATAGCTGATCCAATTCTTCTTCAATGTAAGCACTGCGTCCATTTATTAGAATTTTAAATTTTAAAATTTTCTTACTATTTTAGTAATTCATATAATTTATAGACGTACGCCGACATTTTTGTTATGATTAGAGATGTAATTTTAATAGCATCCTGCAAAATCAGATGTAAATCAGAAATTTATAATATTTAATTTGAATTTTGACTTGTTTCAATATTTTTTATAGTTTTAAATGCATTTATCCATTGATATTTAATATTAATTGGTTTTAATATTTTTATCATTTAGCATAAATAAAATGAGTGACAAAATTAGTTTTTCAACATTACATATTTTTCTATTCGTACATTTGACCAATTTAAATTTAAAAACCAATAGATAAGTATAAAAAAGTGGTTAATTAAAAGGCGATTATCAATTTTTAAAGACATTGATTGAAAAATTAAAAATATTTTAATTATAATATCTGAATTTGATAAACAGGATAATAGAAGTCATAAAATAATTTATTTAAAAACATTAATATGTTGCACTTTGAAGTACTTTAATCGATAAATCTACTTTAAATCATAGTGCTAAATATTTTTTAGATGAAAAATGAATTTTAAAATGTACCTATGAGCCACTTCGGCTAAATAATAATATGATTCATCGATTTTTTTTTTATTAATAAAACTCCACTTAAATATGTAAATACATCTACTAAGTCCTCACTATAAAAATATTTGTTTTAAAACGTTTTAGTTTATTTTAATATACTTTGTTCAGCTCTATGTGAATACTCCATGAAAATGTCAAGTTTCTAAAACCATTATTTTCGGAGTTATGGGAAAATAACCAGTAAAATCAAGAATTATTTGCTCACGCTCAGAGTCTAAAATTTGGTCATTATTATAGATATATATTGATTTTTAGAAAATTATTGGTTTTTTTGTTATCAACAATCTATCTTTAGTTATAATTATTTAAAAGTTCTGTCTATAACAAAGGTATTATATTTTATAATATATATTTTTTGGTTCTGGAGAAGTCCGGTACTCGGCCCCCCCTCAATCCTCTCATACATATGACACTAAATATTCTGAAAATTATTTGATTGATTTATAAATAAAATAACATTCAAAATTTGCCATAATATTCAAAAATACGAAACAATTTTCGTATTTGACATAATATCGTTATCTCTATGTGTATAATACATTTTTCTGATGTGATATCTGTGAATATATAATATTTACGTATATGACATGAAGTCGTCTTTTTTTTTATTTTGATCATCATTTCTTAATGGGCCCTTTATAACGATTGCCTCCTGGGCCTTAAATTTGCCACTGCATAAAACGTATTTAATTGAAATAAGATTTTATAAATGCACGACGTTTCTATAGACAACACTGTACAACACTTAATAATATAACAATAGGCGTGTTTTCGCGATTAACTAAATGTATTTTGCAGTAAAGGGTGCAGGCTCGCGGGTGAAGTATCTGGTGGTGCACAACCAAACAAATACTACGTATTAATAACAAATATTATATGTATTAACAATATTATGAAATTATGGTATTTTCTCTAAAATGTCAATAGGTATAACATATAGGTAATAACGAACGTGATGTCATTCATTTTATTAGGAAAATACCTACATTCGTGTAAAACATTTTTCAATTTACCATGTGCCTATATAACCTAGACGAGTGATATCCTGATAGCGTCTGAAAATGTGTAGATAATAACTGTACCAAACGACTAATGTCGTTACGACATACGACCACAGAATATAGTTAGATATTGTACAATATAGTTGGTGGTTTAAACTGGCTTTGTGCGGGATTGCTATATAATTTGTACGGTGTATTTTTCGCCGGAGAGGGAATAAAATAAAACTGCGCGTGTGTAAACTGCGCATCATGTACGTACGTTTTTTAAGTGTGCGCAACGAACAGCGCTCAGTCGAGACGGTGGCCGAGACCATAGAATATAAGGATACCATCTATATTATGTGATCCGTGGTTGAAATATAACCAGGTTATTGCAAATTACCAAATCGTTATCAAATATACATAAAATGGCGGGCGTAAGGGTGCACTGCCCTGTATTATCATCAATAATTTTGTGATATAATCAATAATAAATAGCACATGAAAATACAACGAAAAAAATCAAGAAGCAAAAAACACAGCACTGAAGACTGAAATACTGTGTACATATTGTACTACACATTCAACTTTTCGTACGACACAATAGATGTGTTGTACTACACGCTGAGCAGAATACAACACTAAGCGTTGCGATAATACGCCTATTAATATTTACTTCTTTATTAATTTCATCTCTATCCCATATAGGTTGGGTCTTTATTGTTTCAAAGTTTAATTTTAATTGGAACAATAATTATTTCCCGATCAATTACGAATCAACAACAACCAGATAAACCTCTAAAATACTTTTCAAAGATTGGTTCATAATAGTACCTATCCTTCCCAGAAACGACGTCCATTCAATGGTTTGTGGGTAATTGAATATTATATATTATCTTAATTCGTAGGTAAAGCTGAAAGTGAAAAGAAAATAAATATTAAATAAATTCGTGATTATAATTTATTAATTATTATGATCATATATTATTATCATTTTATCGCAATTTAAAATATATAGCTTGGTGCGCGGGAACATTTAAACCAATGAAAACAGCACTGCCATTTTATTTCCTTTACGTGAAAAAACTTCAGAGTAGAGGTATAGCGGCAATAACCAGGTATACTTTAACCATGATGTAATCTATAGCCGCGAACGACCGGCTATACGAGCAGCAACTAACAAAATGCAGCGGTGCGATGCGTAATAATATGTAGGTACAATAATAATATTCATTAAAACAGCGATAAATATATAATAATTTTACACATAAAAACACGCTAATTTATTGAAATTTTAGGGGGTGCCTGTGCTCCTTAACAAGGGTGTTACAACCGCTACTGGTATTTCGGTTACTGAATTTTATAAACAATCGCAATTTTTGGTTGTAATAATATTGTATAACCGATCAAATGGAATGGTCATTATGTTTGGTCATAGATAAGACATGACCTAGTCATGCGTATATAGTCGTCATTATATTACGTAGTACATAATATTATACTGGTGTCGTTTATAGTTCGGACGTCTTGCAGAAAACATTTCCGTTATAAAACAGGTGCGCGCCATTCGTATAGTCCAGTTGTAACGAGTCGGTAACGAATACAGTGGTGGATTTGGGGAGGGAGCTACTCTTCATTTTTTTCACGTTTAACAGCGCTCCCCTTAATTTATTTATCAGGGAACGCAAGGGACGTAGTGTTTGTTTTAATTTTTATTTAACATTTTTAAAAATTATAATTTTTTTTTTTTTTTGGAAAAATCGTGAAATTACAAAAATAAATGTTTCTTGTCCTTATCACATAATAAGTTTTAGATAAAAAACATGATATAAAATGTTGAATGGTTGATCTTAATAAATCATATTGGCGTATCGTATAGGTATATAGGTAGGTAATAAATAATCTTCATTATCCCTGAATGGCTAAAGCCTAAAGGGATGGCGAAATCAATGCGACACCGATAAATTTCATTTCGGTTTATATTTACAACTTCCTCGATTATTCATTTAAAAGGAAAAGTGTTAAATCATTTTATAAGAGGAATGCTTAAACTATGCTATCTTGAAAATATGTAACCACCCAACAATGACGTAAAAAAATGTTTGGATTTTTCTATTCTATCCATGTTATATAATAATCTAAAATGTTTTTAAAAATCTCCCCTGGTTAAGAAACTATGGATAGGGGGTGTGGGGGACGAAGTTAGGTTAGGTTAGGTTAGGTTAGGTTAGGTTAGTCCCCCACGGCTTACTTTTTCTTTAACGGTATGTCCCGGAACGCAGATTTTTTAACTAAGCTCAGAGTCCGTCCTTATTTTTTTTTCCAATTCAACCACTGATAATAATAATTATTTTATTATCCTATAAGAATGTATGATTTATAGAATTATTTTGAAAAACACTTTTTGGTTCTTACTATTATTCTATTTCTTATTGTACAAAGTGCTATAATAGTACCTACTTAACAATAGAAAATATTAATACAGCATGATATAAAAAAAATTTATAATTCAAATATTATATATTATAGAAGAATGATAATTATTGATAGAAATTATTGATAAAAATCTAACCGAGTATTATTTATTATTACTTATATGTTACAAATTAATTGTGCATGCTTGTATTGATGATGAAATTGATGACTTTAATGGAATAAATTACCTATTTAACATTATAGTCTTATTTGTTTGATAAAATATTATACAATATTTTTCATATTTATCAATATTTTTTTTAGCATAAAAATAAATAAAACTGATGTACTTTTTCATATGTTTGCCAGTATTTAAAATCTTGTACAGTTATATTTATTTTTAGGTGTTGATAAAATGCATGATAATTTTTCTATCTTATTATATAATAATTATAATTATTTTATTATCCTATAAGATTGTATGATTTATAGAATTATTTTGAGATAACACTTTTTGATTCTTACCTACTAATATTATATTTATTATTATACAGAGCGCTATAAATAAATGGAAAATATGAATACAGCATGATGTAAAAAAAGAAAATTAATAGTTCAAATAAATATTTTAGGAGAATGATAATAATTATTGATAGATTACAAAAATATAAGCTTTGAGTATTATTTATTATTATATGTTACAAATTAATTATCTATGTTTACATTGATGATTGTTTATTTTATCCGAGGGGGCAAAAGTATAACTTTTTTATACCTGGTGGGGCAATGGCCCCCTCTGCCACTGCATTAGTTGCAGGGAACTGAATGGGAACTACCCGAAAAGGTTAAAATTTCATATTTTTCTCCAGGTTAAAACATTTTTACATCGGTCGCTAAAAATACTATATTAAATAAAATTATACAAATAATTTGATAATCAAACAGTAAACTAATTAAATGTGTTAAATATGTTCTCTGTAATTTATAAAATTGCCCATAATTATAATGATTAGGTACATTGAATAAAATACTGGGTTGAATGGTTCCCTATAAATAAAACTATTTTAACCTATTGATTTGTTAATCATACTATACCAATATTACACAATAATGAATAGAATTTATCACAAGCTTTAGCATGTTAGGTAGGTACCTACCTACCTAATTCTTGTAATACCGTACCTATGCGAGATTAAATGGCAGTTTTCAAATTCAGTGTGCAACCAAACAAGTTTTTTATAAGTACAGTATAAAATCTACAAATAATGTATATCTACTTATGAAAACTGATTATTAACAATAATTTAGGTACTCTATTACATAATAAATATTTATTTTATTTGTGGATGTGTAGGATATATAATTATTGTACAATGTAAGTTTTTTCTTTGTAAATATTGAACACATATTATAGTAAAAAATATATAGATCACTATGAAAAATTAGCAACAAACATTTGAACAACATAGTTCTTAAAATTATTAATTTAATTTTTGTTGGATACAAATATACCTACACACTATAAAAAATATAAAGTAGGAACAAAACAATTTATTACCTTTTCCTTACATACATAAGTACCTATCTTGACAAAATATAATTTGATGCATAAAAATTACATTGTATGTATATTAAATCAAGATGGCTAGGGCGTTTTAAAGAAGTTAGAGATAGAGGCAGTAAGAGTATTAAAGGAAATATGGGAAGAGAAAGACCAAAAAGAGGCGAGAGCAGGTGTAAGTAGGGAATATGCGAGAAAATGAGCTGTATGGAAGTTAACAACTAGGATGGGCAACCCCCAATAGTTTAGAAAGAGTGAAGGAGGGTAAGAAAAATATAATACTTATTATACTTACATAGTACCGTAAAGGTCAGTTACTTTGCACCAAAAACAAGTTGTTTTACAATATATCACGTGAACAAATTATGATAGGAAAATATTGATGTTTTCATATTATTTTTAATACTGTAAACAGTGTTTTTTAAATGGTTCTAATTTCAATATGTTGATTTCATCCCAAAATGTGTACTCTTGAAAAGAGCGTATCAAAACATCGTTAAACAAATTAGATTGTGTTCTATATATTGTGATATATAAGTATAACATATTCAATCTTATTTTCATAGTAATAACGATTTTTGTAAGAGAAAAAACAATAAAATTATCATATTTCTGCAAACATTGCACCATGTAAAAATTAGTGCAAAGTAACACAAAAGTAATTTTCAAATTATTTATTTACCCACTAAATAAATGGATCATGAATGCCAAAAAAATCTATTTGAAAATTGATTCATTAGTTCTTTTTTAGCCTGAACTTAACATCTTCTCCAACACCTATAGGTAGGTCTCTTTCTCAACCACAATGTGGTCTGACGTGTCACGTGTGTTATATCCTTTATAAGGAGCCATACCATAGATATATAACCTAGGAGCTATACTTCTATTTTCTTTGCTTATTATAACCTAACCTATAAACCAGTGGTTCTCAACTATTTTTGGTTCGCCGCACACTGACTGACGCACTTGACAACAACTTTGGTAACCATGTTAAGGCATTAGTCATCGTTAATCTTAATTCTACAAAATTTGATTTCACGATAAATCAACTATTAGACAAATATGCGTGGCACTGTGTAATTCAATTCTATTATAGGGTATAACATGTTGGGGAAGCTGAAACAGAACAAACATTAATACATTGCATATTACCCAAAAAAATATTGTAAAAATAATAGCGTACTCCTCACCATTAAAATACCCATCAGGGGAATTATTCTACCATACAAATATATTATCTGTTTATAAGTTATACATTAGACAAATATTAATAAAATCAATACAAAACCATACACTTAATGTTATAGAAATAATAGACAGAAGAACGAGTAAATACATTAAACCGTCATATGCATTATTAACAAGTTCAAGAAACTCCCCCAATCACATGGGGAAAACTATATTCAACAACTTAAATAACAAAGGAAAGAGACTAATAAAAAATTTATGTGAAAATCAAGTTAATAATACCAATGATATAATTAATAAAAATCAATTAAAAATGGCAATAAATAAATTAGTCGATGAGAATGTGTGTATTAACAAAATTATAAAAAGTAAATATGTTTAAAATAATATTTTCTCCATATATTATTACTGATGATAATTTTATTACTATATATTTACCTACTATGTTATTTAATTAATTAAGTCATATTTTATTTATATAAGTATTTACTATAAGACAAATTATAATATGAACTCCGTATACCAGATACGAGCTTATAGCTCAGTTGGTATCAGCTACTGTTAATGTAATCTATTGTAATAAAAAATTGTAATTGATTTGGCTGAAATAAATAAATAAATTAAATAAAATTAGTTTTGCAAATACAACTTTTTTGAACGTATCAACTCGTGGCAGAAATGTGTAAAATTGGTATACCTATTAGATGCCATAGCTAACTCAATTTAAATTTTTTTCGCACCTATGACGTTTTAGCTTGAGGGCAGTATATAAAATATAAAATATTATAAATGTAATTACCTATGTACCTATAATTATTATAAAATTTAATGATATTTCCTTACACATACATGAAATATAGTTACCTATATTTAATTTAATAAGGATACCTATCAGCGCATCCATTTTTCGAAAATTTCAATAAAAATAAAAATCTAACAATTTAAAAATGTTTGTATGCATTTTAAAAATAAATAATAAATGATCCCATTTCAACATGAATTTTAATTGTTATTTTTATTTAATATGTGGGTATTAATAAAATGTAATTAAAAATATTACTTTTTTCTCATTAATGATATCAACTTGAAATCATAAAACAATGAAACAAAAATAAATTATGAATAACATTATCTAGCATCCTACAGTTGTTTTTTGATATAAAAATTTAAACACGTTTTATGAGTTGTTAAAAACGGTTTTTTAGTTTAAAAACTATTAAAAAAATGAATATATGAAAAAAATCAATAGCTTCCTCGCTCTACTCAGAATCTAAAAAATGTATCATTTATTTTTGTTTGTTATTTCTAAGATATTTGTAGGTATTGTTAATAAAAAAAAAAAAAAATCGCTAATACAAGTTT
Source organism: Pemphigus obesinymphae (assembly GCA_025469235.1). Taxonomy (NCBI): domain Eukaryota; kingdom Metazoa; phylum Arthropoda; class Insecta; order Hemiptera; family Aphididae; genus Pemphigus; species Pemphigus obesinymphae. The sequence goes on from JAIPRL010000183.1 coordinate 143,486, forward strand.
TTTGAAAATATTTATATGGACATTCTCTTAATATAAGTCAACAGTACCACTAAGTACGTGCAATTTATACTTAATGATAGCAATTAGCCTAACAACCAAAAATAAATAAATTTAAAATCATATATTTTTCGATTTTATATAGTCCAATAATATTAATACATAATTAGGAAAAGTTAATGGTTTTAGTTTTCTTATGTTCATGTTCTGTTATGTATTTAAACAAATAAACTTATTCCAAATACAGAGTACAATTAAAAAATAAATTTATTTACAAACAATAGAAAATAAAATTAGTAATAGGTAATATTTTCAGTGCTGATATAGAATATCCTCCAGTAATCTGTAAAATAATATCTTCTTTGCCACTCACATGTAACTGATTATATTAACTGTATACCATATTTTAATTATATTAATGTTAGTACTTGGAGAGATCTATTAGATTGTAATTAATATATTATATTACTTTTAAGAACTTATAATATAAAAGTATTTTTTACTATTATTACTTACTATTGAGTTATCATTTTATACTAAATTTTACAATGATAATAATAAAAATTAATTAATACTGAAATTCTAGTGTGCGATTCTAGCCACCATAATAACAATTCTTAGATTTATATAACTAATGCATCAATATACTGGTTATCAGCTAGATAATATTTTTTCAGATCACTGGGGAATATCCTAATATCTAATAGTCTTCTTCGTCACTGTCTGATGAGGATAAATTTCCAATATCAAAAATAGTGCGGTCCACAGTTTCCATCATATCGTCTATAATATTATCAATATCCCAAAATACTTGTTCTTCAGCCATTGTATGTTGAATAAATGTCAACCAATGTTGTGGTGTTATTCCACTTATAGCATTAATGAGTAAATATTTCATGTTATTTATATTATATGTCATATTGGAAGATTCCATTACATAACCCTGGACCATCGACCATGCTAATTCAATTGGGTTTAAATCAGTGTGAAATGGTGGCAAACGTAATACAGTTTTGTTTTGTGCAAGGGCAATTTCATCAACAATGTATTTATCATATTGTTTTTTATGTGATTTTACCAAATATAATAGTTCAGCTTTTAATAAAGTATTGTCAAATTTAATATTTTTGCTAATAAGCCATTGTATAATTTCTGTCTTATTGGATAAAGATGTAGGTAATTTTTCCTGTTTTAAGGAGTGATGTGCAGCATTATCCATGACAATAACTGCATTTTCCTCCAACAAAGGCAATATTTTAATAAACCACTGCAAAAATATGTCACCATTTATTTGTTGAGAATAATCAGCATTATTACTCTTCTGCTCAAAAACTAATAAACCACCATTCACAAAACCTTTATCTGAGCCTATGTGAAATGCTATTAAATGTTCCCCTTTACTAACTTGATTACTCACACAGGTTGATATTTCTTCATTAACTTTAAACCATGTCTCACCTAAATAATAAATTGTCTTTCCCTCTTCTCGAAAATGTTGTATATTTCTTAAATACTTTCGCCGCCAAACAATGAGATCTTCTTTGTCCATTAAAATGCAATTTTGCCTTCTCCTAGTGAAAACAAATTGCAGTTCTTTTAACAATCTATACATTGTAGTTCGTTTTAAAGTAGGTAGACCATCATCTTCAGCTACAGCAGTCACAATCTTTTGCAACGTTGGAAACTCGCGATTCATCCAAAATGTATGTACCTTCTGTCTAATCGTATTTTTATCAACATCATCAATGATATCAGATATAGATTTTCTCATTTTTCTCATGATAGGCGATTTCACAGTTCTCGTAGACTTGTACTCTGATATAATGCGTTGAACACTCACTACACCAACGCCTGATTTTTCGGCTACTTGTTTAATAACATTTCTGTAAGTGATATGGGGGTAATCTGTCTTTAAACTATTGTAGATATTAACAATTTCCATTTTTTGAGTACTCCGAATAGGCTGAAATGTTGTTTTAATAAATGTATTTATATAAAGATCTAAACAAAAATAAATATCTGATCGCATGTTTACGTTGTGTATTTAAAAATAGCAATATAGACTATATTATAGACTATACTCGAGTAAAAAATTAAAATGAAACGTTAACATGAATACACCAGACATTATTAAATGAATAAATTCCGTGTTTGTTTTTCTCACCTTGCCTCGTCTATGTTTTTCAACAAGCTTTATTCCTTCGTCGGCCATTTCGGTGTTCAGCACTCCAATCACGACTACTCTGTACTACAATCACACACGGAAATCAGATTATTATGATTTTATAAATAATTTTATATGATATTATTAATATGAACAAACGAAAAATTTTCAGTAAATCTACCTATTATAGGGAAAGAATAACACACGGACCGGACATGGCCGTCGGCCATTTAAAAACGGCAGTTATCAATCGATAACTCAAAATATGATAACAATGTGTTGAACGTTAGAGACGTTAGCAACGTTGTTTTACAACGTTCCTGACAGCGTCAGCTGGGTATCCTATTTAGAATTGTTATCGGAATGGGCCCTGTAAAGTGTAAACATAAACAACGTTATCAATATTTCCGTGTTAAACAATTGGCGATTTACTTGCTCACCTTAGAATATTTTCGCTCGAAATCGTACGACATAGGATGACGAATCGGAACGATTGTTTCAGTAAACATGTCGCAGCAGACGGTGACGATGATTTGGACGTTTTAGATTCGCAACGTATCGTCGACTACGATGTGTCATTGACTTCGGCAGTTATCCGCGGGTACCGGCCTCCCGGTCTTTACTAGAAAAAAAAAAAAAAACCAGTAAACACTACAGGTACCATGGTCAAGACGATACTGTTCGGCGAGCTGCGCAAAGCGTTGACTCTGTCACGCAACCGACAACGCATCCGGTTGTTCGCCGAGTCCATAGCCTTTTGCGTGGTCACGGGCGGTCTTGGATGGCTGGCGTACGAATTGCGAGAGACGATCTCGGCCATCGAGCGTTGCGTACAAAAAGACCCGATGCTGTTAAATTACAAAGCACCGGAATACGTATTTGTCGACAAGGCGGCGTTCACTGGTAAATCTCCCTTCTATATATAACGACGTGTAGACGGTGGCGTATTTAGAATTTCGTTGCCATGGGTACACGAAAAATGTCCAAAATGCCGACAGAAACACCTACATTTTTAACATGTAAATAAACGATAAAAACATCGAAGGTCCTTTAAAAATTTGATGCCCCCAAAATACGCCGCTGCATGTAGGTAGATAACTGAAGACATGTTATTACTTAATACAATTTATATTAGTGTTGTTAATATTTTATTTCAGTGGAGTACAACTTTTCATTTTATTATACATTCTTTAGTAAAATTGTAAACTTAATTTCATAACCAAATATAACATTAATTGGTAAACGTATGTTGACAGGATAAGTCCAAATGTAATGGAAATAATGTTGAATAATTTCTAAAATATTAACTTGCGTACGAGTAAAATGGTAAACTGTTGAAAAGAGTGCGGTAACATTCCTATTTTTAAATATAAAATTATATGGGAAATGCTTATGAGTAATATTAGGGATAGTAATTACCTGTATAGACATAGAATTTTCAACATTTTTCCACCATTGTGTAGGTATGTTTTATATCGGACAATTTTAGTTACTACAACTATTATCCTACAGTAAAATATGATAATATTTCCCAAATATTACAAAATAAACACCCATGTTGCATTATCTATAACTAATTAATGATATTATAAATATAATATAGCCTTATATTAAACAAGTTAGGAAAGTCTACTCTACAAACATGCTAAATTCCTGATTTTTAAATGTATTTTATTTAAACTTATGTTTAGAACTATTATTAAGCACCTAATTTTGGCAAAAAAACAACAATCATTTTTTATGATAGAATTACACAATTTGTGTAATGTGAAAATGTGGTTTGGTAAATCTGAAAAGAAAAAAGGGTTGCAAAAATTAAGGAAATCAATCGGCATTGTCTGTATTTATGTATTTTTGTGCCTTCGAAAAAAATGTAATGGGTAACTCAATAAAGACATAAAATTATTACCTTGCTATGGTTCTCTATTCAGATATTATTGTTTTTTAATTAAAAAAAAATGGTAGTTAACTTTTTTATGAAAAATATATCGATTGTATCCATTTTCTGGAATGGTAGGTGGAGGGGTGGAAGAGAGATGTTAGGGTGTAGGTCAGTATATTCATAATATAAAAAATCATTGAGTCTCAATAAAAATATAGTTTACCATTTTCACTGTATCGTATATTTATATGAAATAAAAATTTTAACACAAACTTTTTATATAATTATAAGTTTAGTTTTATCAGAAATAACACATTATTTATATTACTAGGTGTTTTATTAGGTAGTTTTAGTACCGATAATATTTAGTGTATTTAGTATAATATTGTATATACTCTGTCCCAGATGAGTTTAATCTGAGACAGTAATCTGTAGTGTACAGCGGTGACAGCACAGAATATAACAAAAGTATCTATATCTTTACACATACTTAGTGTCACAATCTATTATGTCGCTTTAGTTTTTCAATGGGCGCAATTTTATATGATTAACACATTAATGTTACTAGTTACGCGCTGCACATCTATCACTAGTGCCAAGAATGAAAACTGTGAAAAAAAAACAATTCAACATTGGGTGTGGTCTAACAATATAATCTAAATAAAAAATCGATCGCCACTTGAGGTTAGACTTATTTTAGGACAGAGTATAGTTATATGCAGGATCGTCCCGAAGAATCTATTTTTGGAGAGGAGTGTGTGTCTTGAAAATACCAGCAAAATACATCTTTGAAGCTTAAATAAGCCGACTAATTATAAATTATTTTGCTGATTAAATGTGAATATTTTCTAGTTTTTCCGACTAAAAATAAGCAAAAAAAAAGGTAATCAACTTTCTATTTTTGCTGATTAAAACTTCAAATTGCTGGATGGTGTTTTGGTTGGAGTGGTAAACTCACCCCCAAGATTCCCTATTAGGACGGTCTTGGTTGTATATCATTAAACATTAATAGAAGTTGTAGATTAATCTACATTTTAAGATTTTGATATCCTTAAATGTTGATTACATATTTTATATTATGATTTGTATAGAACTCGATGAATATCAAATCATTGATAACAATAGTATTATTCAGCCAACCAATCCTCCTGTATTCTTTCTACAAAAATGGAATGATTTCAAACACAAAAAAGCATGGAAACTTTTGGAAATGAGTAACAAATGCAACAATTCTAAATTAACTTGGGTTGCCATTCAACGTTTGACAACTATGGCTCATCTGAAAAGTAAATATTAATATATAAAATAAGTTTACATGTTACGCTTATAATTACATGTTTTAAATTAGATCCAGATTTTCAACATTTGGCCCAAATGAGTCAAGCGCATACTTTGGTTAGTTTAGCTCGATCAGCCAATGCCAATCCAAAATTTTTCTTACCTCCCAGAAAAACAAGTTGGACAAAAGATGTATAAATAATAATTATTATCATTATTTTATTTTATTTAAATAATAATGAATAATGACTTTGATTTAGGAGATTTTAAATAAAATTCATGATTTGTTAATTCAATTAGATGAATTAAATGAACATAAATGTTTATCTTACTTTGTGGCATATGCATTTAATGTAAGAAAAAATATATTTAAGAATATTTATAGTTTTATATTTCAAACATTTATTACTGTTTTTATTAGGATAAACACCATGACTATTATGAACCAGAGGATATACCACCAGATTTTCGAAGTATGCATGTAGACAATGATAATATTTTGCAGTTATGCATAAATGCCTTGCGCCACCATTGTAACAATGAAAAAAATGTTACTGGTATACTAGTATTTATTAAATATTAAATAAACTTTACATATTTATTTATCATAAAATATATATATATATTTTTGATTGTAGCTATGGTAAAATTGGGTGGTCTACAAATTCTTATGGCTTTATATCAATATTTAAAACATGATGAAGAGGTTGCAGAAGAAATTGGAAAGTTGTTGTCTGTTGCTTCTTTGAACAAAAATCATATCCAAGACATTTTTTCAACTGGTATAATTAAACAAATATTATTATAGTAAATACTAAATTGGACATTTAATTACTTAATTTCCATAATTATTAAATTTAATATTTTTAATTATTAATTAATTACAAATAATTATATATAAATGTACATGTACTTGTATATGATTTAGGTTGGCTCAGTGTTTTGTTCGAGTGGAAAAATCACAAGAACTTTAGAATCCAGTCATGGGCCAATCGAACATTATTAAATATGGACGACGAAGATCCAATTAATGGTAGTTATATGTTTGGGAAGCAAACAGTATTACTACATCCTAAAATTAGAGTCCATCAAGCACCTAAAATTGATATAGTTCTTGTTCATGGCCTTTTAGGCGGTGTTAGCTTTTCATGGCGTGAAAAAGATCTACACATTAATGAACCTCTTGGCCTTTTTGGTGAATATTAATATAGGTTTAATATATTATATAACTCAAAATTTTGAGTGAACATTAAAAATACAATTCCATTACATTCTTCTTTTTATCTAAAATAACTGTATAGTTTTAATTAAATATTAATGTTATGCTATAGTAATAATAAATTATGTATTGTTTTTCCAATTTAGACATGAGTAATAAGACAGAATCTCATAATTCTTCATGTACTACAACAAAAAAAATACCAGTTAGTGAAGATATGCAAGATTATTTAGAAAGTTATAAAGAAGTTAAAGCAAGAGAATGGGATATAATTGGCAGTGAATTTGAGTTTGTTTTGAATGATATACCACAAAAGGAAAATATGAAAGGAAACGGACCTTACTCACTAAATGGGTATAATGCTAAAATTATATTTTGGAGATAAATTTAAGTTAGGTGCATTATAGGTATTTATTTGTTTTCCTAAAGAAACGATTCGACTGTACGGAAAACCGCTATGAATCAAAGATACAGTCAATGTTGGCCATCTGATTGGTTACCGACTGATGAAGAAGGCCTTCGTGTGATTGGTGTTGATTATAGTACGACATTATCTGAATGGTTGCCGTCTTGTCCACTAAAGCAAAAGGAGTAAGATTTTTTTTACTTATTTCATACACACTATTTAAAAATTATGAAATTGTGTGTTCTTAGCCAGCGTACTCTTGAGGGACGCACAGCTAAATTAATGAATCAATTACTGGCTATTGGTATTGGTGACCGGCCCATTATTTTTTTGGCCCATTCGATGGGTGGACTTTTAGTAAAAAATATAATAGTCGCAGGTAAGATTTCTATTTTAAAAAGGAAAATATATATACATATAATATTAAAAATAAAACCATTTCAGCACGTAACAGTACTGATCCAAATGTCAGAAAACTTTTTGAGAAGACAAGATCAATTTTCTTTTTCAGTACTCCACATCATGGGTCTCCACTAGCCACTCTTAATAGTGCATATCGATTCTTTTTATGGCCATCAGTGGAAGTTGATGAACTTAGAACCGGTATTTATTTTTCATACATTACATCAACGAAATTCAATATATGTACAACTATTTTTATTAATAGATTCGCCGAAGTTAGTATCCCTCCATAAAGACTTCCTAGAATGTTTAGAAGAGAATCCAATAAAGATTATAACTTTCGCTGAGAGCCTTCCTACAGAATTTACTGCTTTAAAAGTACCAATACTATGTGTACCAAAACATGCAGCTGGTAAGCTTCAATTATTTTATAAACATATTTTTTTATCATACTATGTATACTTATTTTACATACATATATTTTTGTTTATAATAATATAATATTTCCCAGATATCATTATAGACAAATTAAAATATTTAGGGATTTGGAACTTGGAAGTAGCATATTTTTTTTGGATATTTAGACTTATTTGAGAATATGGCAAAATTGCAAATACTTCAAATAATAAAATTTTAATTTTATTAATTGTATTAGTCACTTTTCTAGGATATTATGGGAACTAATTTTTGATATTTTAATAAGAAATGTTTTTAAATTGTATAGTAATTTCTGAAAGTTTTAATATTTATAATAAAATAATATTATTAATATTAATAGTATTAATATTTTTAATATTTTCATATATTCCTAAAAACAAACAGTATTGGACTAGCTCCAAAATACCCAGTCTGTAATTTTTCCAAAATGCCCCAACTAAAATTTAGAAGACCAATGATATTACACAACTTACTGTCTTATACGATCCAATTATAAATTATCCCGCGTATAGAGTTTTCAGCTAACTTTTACAAATACATTTAACTCAAAGGTACACTTTACTTTCTTTCAAATGAAATTTTAATATTAAAAACTCTAAAATAATTATATCTATAGTCAGGTTAATGATAAGTGGCAGATGTTTTTTTTTTCAATAAACGGAGGTTCTCAAATTAAATTACACGGCACGAGCCACATAGTTAGTGTAAAACATCTGGCCAGATACACTTTTGTATATGTTTTTATTATTTCCTTACAATATCCTAACAGAAATTCACCACCAGGGGCATTCAAATCAGCAGTCATTTTTCATTCACTCTATTATATATTGAATATTTGGTATGATAATACAAATTTATCAAAATAATGTACTTTTATAACTGGTAAACTTAATTGGTTAGTTTGCAATAAATTTTCAAATATGCTACCTATTTATATTTTTTAAGGAGCCTATTGTTTTTATAAAAATACTAATTTTTTATACTGTGTACCTTAAATATATATTTATTTTTTGTTAAAAGTTGAATAAAGTTAAAGTTTTTCGTCCTATGGTCTTAGGTTGGGTTTCACCTTTGGTCTACCTTGGTTCGTTTCTTTTTATTTTTGTATCTACCTACTGCTTTTATAATATAATTATAAATAAATGCATGATACAAGGTAGAAATAAAAAATAACAATAATTTTAGTTGGGTATAAATATTTAGAAATACAAACTATGAACAACAGTGAGTAATAATTAACAATTTAAATAATAATACAACGCGCAAATTAATTGAAATAATCAAATAAACTGCTGTCTCGTTTGTCTCATAGTCTTACACAACAAAAAATGGTCAACATTGGCCACTGCTAAGTATATATGGCAAATATTGTCTTTCCAGTTTGCTCCTACACGATTAGTGAATATACAAAAGTTCAATTAGAGAGTAGCTATTGAGGTTAACCCCTTAAAATTAATCATAGCCTAAAATGATATGTATTAAATATAGTTTATATAGCATATTCCTATATGCAGAGCTATAGCATAAAAATCTATAATTGTAATCATAGCCCACCCCCAAAACTTGAAACTGAAATTGCACCCATTTTCATACACACAAGTCATTTTCATTGCCCTGTATTAGTATATACATTTGCCATGTTGATTTTTTAACATGATTGCTCCCATGTACAAATTGTATATTTGGTCAGTACCCACTACTATCTCTAGAATATTTTATTCCCAAATATAAGTTAAATTTGTATGGTCAGATAGCTTACTAACTGCCAGACATACTGTATAGCCATCAGTGCAGGCAAACCCAACGTTTCTGTCAAACATTAGCAGTCATTTGACTCTTAGGTAGAATTAGCTTTTCATGTCATAATAAAGATCTACTCATTAATGAACCTCTCGGCCTTTATGGTGAATATTAATATTGGTGTAATATATGTATAATATATATTTGTACTTTATAGAACTCAACATTTTATTTATTTTAAATTATCTAAAACTTCAAAACTTTTTTAAATTTAGATCCATCAGTGGGTGAGCTTTACGAGTTGCCATTAAATCATATGTCCATTTGCAAAGCCGATTCTAAGTAAGTAAAACATTCTTTGTCATTCAAGTGTTTGATATATTATTATAGTTTATAAATAATTTAGGTAATGACTAATGTTAATATACATTGATTATATATACTATAAATTGCTTAATATTTAACTTTTTTATTATTTATATTATATCTTATTTCAGTTGTAAGGAAAATGTTCTTGTTAAGAATACTTTATAAAGTATTTAATTATGGCATGTAATATTGTAATCACTGGTAGTCTGCAGCTTTCTTTGACTCACGCATTGTGTATTCTGTGGAATCATTAGCACTTATCGACTAGTAACAATTATAACATTATACACCATAACTAAATATATATAAGTGCTCTGCAATAGAAAAATTTCCACTTCACCTAAATACAGGCTGATGATTAAAAGGCTGTATTTGAGAGTGTGGTCCATGGGGTTTGGACCCCTTCCGAAATTTTTTCAACATTTGATAAATTGTTTTAATCATAACTGATGGGTTAATGAATCACAACATTAAAAAAACCCTAGATACTTACCTACGTAGATTGTAAATTAAATGCAACAGTAAAACTGGACAAACAACCATATAGGTGAAATAATAAATATAGGTAGGTATGCAGAAAAACATTGATAATTTTATAAAAACCATCGTAAAAGATAATATTATAAAATCATTTTTTTTTAAATCATTAACTTTTGAACTTGCCAAAAATAGGTAATCTTAATTTTATTTTAAAAATGGGCATAGTCCTAACTATAGTTAAATGTAATTTTTAAATCGGTACTCTGTGACGAGTTTTATACACAAAAAAAAAAAACTATTTTTGTCCATTGTTAATTGAGTTAGACCATAAATATTTTGAAAACTCAAGAAGAAGAATTTTTACTTCTTTAATATATTTTTTTTAAATAGTTTTATTAAATTGAAAATCATTAAATATTATTACACCAAATATTAAAATATTGGATATAATCATTGAAAAATGTAAAAAAATTTGATTATAAGTTAATTCGTTAATAAATTCAAATCTGTTTAAAAAATCCATAAAACCACTAAATTGCTATATAATAGACAAAACATAAATTCAATATGTACTAAAATTATAAAATCTCTCCAAAAATAAAATCTAAATACAGCCTTGGAGCAATCTATAGTATATAATGAGATGATAAAAATTATATTTATTATTTAGAATTTAAATACTATTTATTATGAATTTTCTTAAAGTAAACATTAAAAAAAAAATACTTACATTTTGTTAATTTAATGTGTATTATGCTTTTAGTTTACATAGGAACTCATGTGTGTATTGTTTTACAGATTGTCATTTGTATATCAAAAAACATTGTCTGTGATAAAAACAGTTGCTGCTTATAGTAGTTAATTCAGCAATTACTTCTAGTTATTATAATAATGACTAATGTTTAAATATGACCAAAAAATATTAACTTGAACTATATTATTATATAACTAATATTATTTTGAAGTCACAATTTTGCTTTATTTTGTAAACATTTATATTAATAATAATTTATTTTTGATCGTATACTGTATTGGAATAAATTATATCACATGATCTCTTGCTTTCCATAAGTATAATATTTGTATTTATTATATTTATAACAAATGTTACATTGTTTCTTCTGATATTGATTGCTTTAATGAATGTATCATGTTTACCAGCTCTTGATAAAGAAAACAATTCCTGTAATTTTGTATCATTATTTAAGTATTTTTAAGTACAACAAATTATTTTGTAATTAAAATATAATAATAATATTCTTAAATTACTTTTGTAAGTTTATATTATACTTTTTAATTTATTAATTAATAAATAGTATTATATTAAATTTCTTACCGATTTTTTGGTTTACAAATATTTCGATGGTCTAATGGAACTCCATATAAATCCCCAAATCCTGGATCTGAATTCACAAAAACAAATAAATAATAAAGTGTATTAATTTCTTATTTATATAAAATATTAGAAATAATAAATATTATATGCATATAATATTATGTTGTATGTGTGTAATGGATAAAGAGCAAGTTGTGTCAAATATGGATTTAAACCACATATTTTCTTTAAGAAAATTATTTTTATCCATGCCTTCTGTTTATTGTCTTAATGCTTAGACTTAAACCTGCTAAAATCATATTAGTCTTTTTATAGAGTTGGTTAATGACAAAATTCAATATTGTATTTGATATTAAATTTTGTAATTAATTATAGTAAATTTGTTAGGTATATATTTATTGTTATGTAAATGATATATTAGTAATATTGTATTGTTTAACTGGTATAAAAATAAAAAAGTGTACAGCTTTTATAAAGGTTCAAATCAAATAATTTACAAAATAAGAATAGGTACATACTATGGTCTATATTTTGTATTCCTGAAGTAAATATTTTATTGAAAATTTTAATAATTATTATTAAGCAACAAAAAATCGATGCAATCAACTAATTTTCTATGTGTCCTCGTCCTATAAGTATATTGGTAAGGTTTTCAATTTATTAAATTTTCTTAGGAAATACCTTATATAATTAAAACAGGGATATTAATTATTATCTAAATATGAAACTAAAATATTTAAATATAAATCTGCTATTATTAATATTAAAAATACATTAATATTTCATCAATTAATTCTAAATTTCATAATAACTATTCATTAGTATTTAATAAGATTAATAATATGTAAAGCCAATAGGTAATACTCCCATTTTAGGGACTCTAACTAATGAGTTTAGTAGTAATACATTTTATATTTAAACTTTTAACATTAACCCAAATATTGTGAATAATGAATTTATTGGAAATCTAAAATACTTGTGAGTAGGAGAAAGTGGCTACCATTATGACATATCATTTCAAAAATTAAATATAAATACATTTTAACATTAATTTTAAAGCTCGATTTTTTTGTAACATTCATCATATTTTTTTTAATGTATATTTAGCTTACTATATAAATTTAGGTATAGATTCGGGAAAAATTATATTCATCTATTTCAAAATAAAATATATATAGGATATTTCTAAGATAAATACCGATATTTTATACACATACTCAGTGGAGTGACATAATAATGAAGATTTTGAAAATTTTTTCTACCTTTGAAAACTAAGTTTTTAAATTATAATTCATAGTATTTTGAGTGTGTCAAAACTGACACTTGGTGTCGCCTGATGTCACTGTGATGAAAAAGCCAATACCATTTATACATTTTTTTTATTTTTCATAAAAATAACAATCTTGAAAAAAGTCACCACATGTTTTTTGTCAGAATGTCGAATGATAATTTGCAGATTTTTACGTTAATTTATTAAATGTATTAATAATTCAATATTCTACTTGTTTATCAGTGTTATGGTAGTCGAAAGCAGAATTATGTTTACTGGTGATAAATATATAATAGGTACCTAGTAACAATGATGAAATAGTACTAAATTTCATTAATTAATTTAACAGTAGGTACATAAAACAAATTTATAATAAATTAAGTATTACATTTTGAAATAATCTAGCATTGAAAAAAAAAATTTTAATTCATCGAATGTTGTAATATTATATAAATTTTATCTAATTAAAGTATCTAATATATACATATATAATATAGGTAGATTTACGTATACATTTGTATTTTGTATGGAACATTTAAATCTTTAGATATAGGTACCTGCAGACTGTACAGACACAATTCTCAAATAAATTAGTTTCATTAGTGTCAACTTAGTTTCAATAAAACTCTTCACTTGTATTTGTCTATTGTTCATCATCTCATGAAATGTTTTCTGAAGTATTTGTATATCTTGCGTATCTTTATAATGAATAAAATTAAAGAACAATATTATTAATTTATTCTATACATTTTAATATAATACACTGTACCATTTACTAGTTCTTGTAATTCAATGGAACGTTGAAATAATGGTAATTTTATGCTAGCCAAGGGAGATCCATTATGAGGAACACTATAAAACAATATTCCTTTGGTGTTAGTTATGATTCGATGGGTTTTCTGGTTTTCATTAGCTGTAATAATGTACATAATTAAAATATTGTGTCTGTAAAATCATGTGATCATAGAAAGAGAGAACACTCTGTAATTTAAAACCCAAAATTGTATTTGGTAATACAAATTAATTTGTTCAGAAGTAACTATATAGATATATTACTTTTGATATATATATATAGTTTTGGGCTATAACTTCAGAACTAAGTCAGACTCAAATTCTGATTGTTCTATATAGAAATTGTATCAAATTCAGTTATGTTCAAATTTGAAATGACTCATTCGGTCAAATTTAGGTTTAGAATCAGTCAGCATTAAGAAATATTATTATGAGAGGGGAAGTCAGAGTTCATCTTTAAATTTACAGGTGGAATACCATCGAGACTAACACTTAACCGTACCACAACACAGCCGTGTGTGTGCACCTTAAATTTATTTTGGGTGCTCTGCATAATTTTGTAAAAATCCTATCAAAAAAAGTCATCAACTTTTTAACTAATATGATAATTGAATCCCAGACCTTTTTTAAATTTACTGACTATTGCCAACTGACTTAATTTTCACGTCCTAAATTATGCCCGAGAAAAAATGAATAAAAAAACAAACAAACCATTTTTCACTGATTGACCGACATTCATTTTGCAAACTTATGCTAACTTATTTTCTAAGTGAAAATCATCTTACACCCTCCCCCTTCTAAAGGCGGCCCTATTTAGGAGCAAAGATTAAGATTAGGTATCTAAAAATATTTTGCCAATCTGAATCTAGTATTAACAATAAGAGTTGCTATTTAAAAAAAAAAGGTTGTATTGTATACCTATGTGAAGACCAAGAAATTTTGAAATGTTTTTGGAATCCAAAAATTAAGAACCTTGTGGTCTATAGTATCATATCCAATAAACTTATTTAAAATATGCATGGACTACCCACTGAGTAACAGAGTGCATGTTGAGTCCTCTTTCCATGAATATATAATGTAAGCAATACTAAATGATTAAAATGAATACCTACCGTGTACTAATATTTGTTTTATGAATAATCCTCCTTTAGAATGACCAACCCAAGTAATGGGATTATGTCCGACATGAACATCTCTTAGAAGTGATATCATCTCCAATCCTCGATCTTTCATTGTTGTTCTGTATAAAATAAAATTAAATAGATAATTCTTTCTAGTTAAAAGAACAATATCGGTACATTTTTATATAGGTAGGTACATTATCACATAGGTCACATATTATTATAGGTACCTACAGATTATAATGCATGCAATCTATATATATTGAACTTTATGTAGAAAGGAACTTTATACTGAAAAAAAGTAATATCGTTTTATTCCAATAATTAGATAGTAGGTAAATTATAACAATTTAATTGATATATAAATTAACGCGTGTTTTGGCGCACGAGGTCCACGGTTCAACTCCCGTAGGTAGCCAACGACATTATTTCTCGCTGGTGTTCTCTAGTGTAAGTCGGTCTTAATTACCAAACGCGTCCAATAATTTGGTAGTTATGTTTGTCGTAGCTTTCAAGAGACCAATCTTCAACTCCCCTAATATGTGAAAGTGCAAACATATGCTTGTTAGAAATTGAAAAATAATAAGTGGATGTAAAACTGATAATTTTTTTACATAATAATAAAAACTATTTTTAAATGTGATCAGAAATAATTTCAATAACTGGTCGTCTAGTCACTTCCCTGGGAATTAGAGTAGCTAGTAATTTTAATAACCCCGAGAGTTGCCCATCCCTGCTACGGATGGATAGGCAAACAAATGCACACCTAAATGTTAAAGCACTTATCAACATGAACATTTTAGTCATTTATAATTATGCAATAGATGTTTTTAAAACAAAAATATAATCATATTATTATAATTATAAATACATTACATTTTATAGTTTAAACCTACTGTTCTAAATTCTAATAGCGTTGTAGATTCAGAGAAGATCAAATAGGTATTGTTTTGATGTTAAAATGATGTATATTTTTATTTAATTAATTTTTTAACTTTTCTACTTTACCCCTTGATCCGATCCAATCATTACGTGTGTATCCACTTTCCAGTAAATAATAAATAGTTATAAAGTACTAAAGAGGTAATTTTCGACTTTTTCGATAGATACCTAATGTTACACTAATTATTTTCTCGTAATTTCGAAGATAATGGTCTTAGAAACTTGAAATGTTTACACCATAGATACATACATTATATGTCATTACTTAATCATTTTTAAATTTATTTCAACAAAGATAGTTGTGGCATGTGTAATGTGTAGAATCATTTTACTGATAAAAAGCATTTATCATTGTTTTCAAATTATATAACTGTAACGCTGTGTATGAATATATATACAAAGTTTACTATTATGCATTTAAAACAAATTTGATTTAAAAAAAACCGCAGCTGGTTCGGTACTGTTCAGAAAGAACGACTTCAAAGGAAAGTGCTATAATTGTCTATGAACGAAGATTGAAACGAATTAATTTCTAAGACTAGTGAACATATCATTGAACGAATTCAAAATTTAAACGATCATTAACGTAAAAATCACTTTACAAAATAATTTTTAAATCTTTTTTTATTTAAATAAATAATTACTGGTACTTTTTACTTTATCAAACCGTTCGATTTTTTGTACTTTTTTTTTTTGAAAAATAGGTACCTACATAAAATATAATAGTATTGTTATTATGTAATAATAGTTTTATTTGAATAACACTTCATCCGTCATTAATATTACATCCCTGGTTCAGTGTCGTCTGAAGTTCAAGGGCACGCACGTAACAATATGTACCTATTTTTATTGAAAAAATGACAATGCTGGTAGAATTTGGCGATCGTACTGAGTGTAGAACAGTGTCATAATTTTAGGTTTTAATAGATGGGGGCAACATTTTTACCGGCCCCTTTACAAATAAAATTTTTTTTATTCCTCCCATAGATTTTGCTATTTACCTTTCTCGTGTTGAACATGAGTCAGCTAGTTGATCACTAGACACAAGTTCTATTTGTCCGATTTATTTATGTGTATACCTAATGTATATTTTTAATATGATAATTTTGATTTTTAACATTTCGTAACAGAATCGTTAACCAAAGTCCCCTATTATATAAAACTAATTTTAAATTTAAATTTAAATTTTTTCTAATACCTTCTCCACAAATAACATATAATCATTTAGAACTATGAATTTAAGTTACTATAATATGATATCTACTGACTACTGTATCTTCTTACCTATTATTATTACACAATATACTACATATTATATTATATGCAATAGTGTATTGGAGGGTATACAGGGGTATATACCGTACCTTAACCTTATACAACAAATATAAATAACTGTTTCTAATCATTATAAATTACATGAAAAAATCATTTTTTGCCTATTTAAAATTAACCTTATTAAAGTATCAACTAAAACAAATTCCCTATCAGAGAAATGTTTACCCAATAAATCCTACATGACTCGATCTCGTCCAAAAAGTGTACCTATACAATATACGTGCACAAAAAAATTATACTTCCAAATTATACAAAAATTACCGAAAAATGATTCTGTTAAATTGTAAAATTATTTTAAAAAGTTTTGATATTAATAAAAACTTCATGTTATTTTCAATAAGTTTTCATTATGCTTAAAAAAACTACTGAAAAAATTAAAAAATGATCTCTTTAAACAACCAACTATAATGAATTTTCCATCAAATAAACTCTTTATCCTAAAATGCTTAGGTACTCGGCTCCTTTTATCCAAAAAGTTGTTTACAGAAAAAAAAAATTTTAATGAAAAATTAATAACTTCATTGCTCAGCTTAGAATATAAAAATGTAATAAAAGAAAGTCTGAAAATTGTAAGATCGAAATTTAGATTGAACGATTTTCGAGCGAACCGAGAAAAAATTTTTGAGGTCCTAAATTGTTTCAGAATGACGTAAACTCACGAATATTTTTACCAATACATCACTGATTATAATATGTTATATTAATTATAAATTATTGATCAAAATAATATTTAGCATTTAGCCGACCTGGGCGTCTCAAAACAATAAAATATTCAAACCGAAGTCTAGTTTTTTAATTAAAAACTCGACTCAGCCTGAAAATGTTTTAATTTTGAAAAGTACGGTTCAACCCGAGCCCGATAAATATTTTTCAAGTCCAGCCCTTTAAAAACACGAATCCACCTCGAAACAATGATTTTTTTTCTTATACACGGCCCGGCCTAAAAATACATTTAAGCCAAGTCCAGTCCAAAATTAGTATGAACCAAGGCAATTGAGGGCAAGGCCGGAAGGCTGGTCTTTACATAGGTCCATATATAGTACCTACCTTTAAAATATACTTTTATTATAACTTTTTTTTATGGAAAGATAAAGTCGAACCGGTCGATATTCCCAACGATCAGCCCCGCGAGTCTTTAAAAATTAAGTGGGGCCAAATTCCCCCTTTGCCACCACCCAAATGACGCTATATTGGTTTAGAAGTTATAGCGATTTGAAGTTTTTGGAGTATTATTTTAAATTACATATTCTACGCTATGCTTTCGTACCAAAAATGTGGGTTTTAACATTCAAATATTTTTATGGTCTAGTTTACACTGTACATTTAATACGCCCACCGAGAGTTTGATCCGCATTAAGTTTTCAGTGTAAACAGTAGCGTATCAATAGTCTGATTAGTGTTTGGAACGTTCACTAAAAAATCGAACGCGTTCGTATTCACGTTCATTGGTTTCCTAAAGAACGCGTTTAAGCCCATGTTCTATTAAAAAATGAACGCGTTCATTTTCTCGTTCATTTTTATTTTTATTTTTTTATTAAATGATTGCAACTCAGTACTTACCTACTTAGGTATGGTATACGAAACACCCATTTTTTTTTTTTTTTTTTTTAATGTACGCTTTAACGTTTTAATTTCAAAAGTGCTTGAAAAAAATTGTGGTCAGGCTTAGTTGTGAAGTTTTATAGCAATAATTATAAGTTATTTTGATTTTGTAAAATGACATATTTTACTTTGCGTTTTTATGTGAAAATTGTCATTTCAATAATTTGTTTATGTGATTATGTAAGTACTATCAATATTTTTATATTTTATAGTATCTATTCTGTGGTATTTATATCAATATTTTTTATTTTATCGGGATATAAAATCGAATTAAACTGTCCGAGTGATCTTGCCTTATAGATGCGACTTAAAGAAGTATACTTAAATCATATTTTAATTAATTTGTTACTTAGCTACGCGACATGGTGTTTCACAACAAATCGGAGGATATTTAAATATTTTCGATTTAATTTGAGACATTCGGGAGCGTGGCTATGTTTCCCCAAAATACTTACGATAATGCAACGCTGTCGATACGTATTTCCATGAGAAATTGCGAAATTGAATTATAATTTATATGGATTAAAATTATCAGTAAAAATATTGATAGTGCATAATCCTAATAATATACATTCTAAAATATATAAAAACAACACTTTTTGTCTTTTTATACGAAAACGCAACGTAAAATGTGTCGTAATCAAAAAAATTTAATATCGCTATAACTTCAAAACTAACCCTGCAAAAAATAACTAGTGCTCCAAAAATGACAAATATTATAATCAAGAAAACAGGGTTTTGCCGCTGTACCTCACCGTAACTTCTTACCATGTGCATAGTATAGTAGTATATCTATACGTAAATAATTCATAGAACGATAAATTCATTGTACATTGTACTCTGTACACATGTTTAAAATACCTACCCTCATAGAATAGAATACAATTAGGTACGTAGACCCATACAGCCATACCTACCTAATCTAATTTATAACTTACTGCACGGCTATATTTAAATGACTGTCACATTAAAATTAAAATACACTCAATTTAATTTTTAATTTATTATTTATTATTATTATCATAGATTAAATATATTTATTATTGATAATCGTGTCTCCAATGAATGGTAAAAATTTAAAATAATATAAATTTTGTACAATATCAAATGTAAAATTAACGTTAAATGGACGAAGTAAAATCGTTCACGTTCGTTAAGAAACGGAACGCGTTCACGAATGCGTTCTAAATTCTAATGCCTTTAAATGAACGCGTTTGTAGGTCGTTCAAAAAAATTGAACCTTTCCAAACACTGAGTCTGATACACCGAGCAAGGCACCAAACACAAACAATATTTATTTCAAGGTTATGTACAATCTATCTATTTTAGGTGATCTACACAGTTATCACCACTTATCGGCCGATTGCACATGTTTTGGCAATAACAATACGCGCTGTGTAAATATGGACGTATCAAATACTTGATGCGGACGGTCAAAACGGGGTTGGGCAAAACGATTCGTTCATTTGATTCATTTGATTCACTTGATTCATTGTTCATTGTCATTGACTCGAATTCGAATCGTTCGCTACCGGCCAATCACAAGGCGGTGTTTATGAATAGAATGTTATGTTAAAAAAGTTCTATTCACAAAACACATCGTCCAACATCCCGTCCATTCGCGACTTCACCAATTCCGCCTCCACCAAACTCAAACTGTCAATCACTTCGTCCCCCTTTTCCCATATCGCATCTATCGCAACCCTCCCCGGCCTCCTCAACGGCCACAAAAGAAACCGTCCTCTCAACTTCTAAAATTTCAAAAAAACCAAAAATCCACCCCCTCACCACCTCACAACTCCTGATACATCCGACTCTCTGGTAGAAGCAAAAGCTTGAGACAGAGTACCCCCCCCCCCACAAAGCAAGTCACAAAACACATATTCCTTCCCATTTTTCAGGACTGTCAGTATACATGTTGTGGTACTGATATGGTTAAAAGTGTTAATAAAATATTATTGTTATATACATATATATAATATATATATATTCTGTGATGTTACTTGGTACGTACAAAAATAAAAATGTACAAAATTACACATTTTACACATCATTTACACAAAAATGAAAAGAGTAAACGAGTGACTCACACAGTTCAATTCGTTTGATTCATACGACGTACGAGTCGTTCGATTCGTATGAGTCGTTTGATTCATATATGAGTCGTTCGATTCGTACGAGTCAATAAGTCATTAATAATTGAATACCATAAACATTAGATATACAATGCATAGAAGTTAGAACAAGGATGATGCTCATGCGTGATAAATTCGAATCGTTCACAACATGCGTGCGCGATAAGGACGTAGAGCCTAATTTACTGATAATAATGGGGAACTAGTGACTGAACCGTGAACAAATGACACATTTTTTTAATAAACTATTACGAAATATGAATCGTATTAATCTTAATGATTGATGAACGAGTCAAAGTTGAATGAACGAATCTTTTTTTTTTTCTGAATCTGAGTCAATTGACTCACTTTAGTGATTCGTTCTTTTCAAACGAATCGTTCGCGACCGACCCATCCCTGTGCGGACCTGCTTAGTACCCGTCGTGTAAACTATGTACCATTATTTTTATATAGTCAGAACTTATAAACAGAGCCGCTCACTTGGACAGTTTAATTAAAAAATATCCCCCGATTTGCTAAGAAACACCACACCGAGTGGCCGAGTAAAGCAACCCAACCTACACGAAACGATTTGATGTCAAACAAATCGACCGATCAGTTATCGAACCTAACGTGGTGCACACGCACACACCAAACGATTAGTTGGTCGATAAGTACCTAACCTAACTCGGAAATTTGGAATGAAACATAAAATAATGTTTGTGAATTATGTACACAGATTAAATGAAACCAGATTGTGCACTCAGGCTTAGAATAATAGAATCGTGAATAAGATGTTGTGATTGGGTGTCCGCTAAGTAGCGTATCCATTTACAATGAATACATTTATTGTACGCTTCATTTACAATATGTTTGCTACACTGACCGATTTAATCTACATACATTGAACGTTATTTACTGTTCATAAATGATAATAAATAATACGAGTATTAGGATTTAAATCATTAGAAAATCATTAAAGACTTTTAGATTCTAACATGTGGTAACACTAATTTGAGGGCTCGATAGTAACTATCGAATTTGATTTTTTTTTCATGAGCATTGAGTGCACAATCTGGTTTCATTTAATCTGTGTTGTGTATATGGTGATAGTAATCAGTACTAATAAGTGAAAACACTGTAGTTTAGTCATCAACAGTCACACACGCACGAACCGCGTCTGCCATCGTTCAGACCATGGCATAAGTAAATACGAGCGTCTATAGACAACACCATTTTTTTCCCACCGCACTGCAACCTAGCTCACTGTCTTGGTGTGGAATGGGTGTGCCTAATAGGTTAAATAAAATACGGTTCAAGTATATTTTAGAAAATTGCCGCTCCTAGGCTAACAATATCGTTTGACGTTCCCCAAAAACAGTTCATGACCTTTTCAGGAATTGAAATATTTGTTTTTAATTCATATTTAAAAAGAACTTTCTAAACACTGAAAAAAATGAATAACTTAAGTGGACATTGTACATACACATTTTCAATGAAAAAAACATGTTAGATAAAAATGCTATGAAAAACATGGTAGAAATATGAAATCGAATTAGGTATATAGCTAATAACATTATCTAGTGCCCTACGTAGCCTTTTTTTGATATATTTATACATTTCATAAAAAAAATAGAAAAATTACAATATTAACAACGTGTAAAAATGCACATATCAAAAATCAACACGTAAAGCGCTAGGTAATTTTGTTCTCTATAATTTATTTTTTATTTCATCCTTCTACTCGTATGATATTCTCAAGTTTATAAAAATGAAAAATGCGTTAACATGGTTTTTTTAAATAAATATCGTGATTATACACCACAATAAAAATCATATTGACACAAGGCTATTTTTAAATTACTTTCAAAATATATTTAACTATTTTTAAATAGTTGTATTTTAATTTTTCTAAAAATGGAACCCCTTGAAAACCGTTCATGTAATATCCTCTTAATGTATAGGTAGCTATAATAACTATTAACTTACTTTAAATAAATAAAATCAATAATCTCTTTTACCTGGCCGGTTTTCTAAGCCATATAGGTCTCCATAAGTATGGATCAGTACTGTAGCTAATGGTTATAACTCGGACATATGGGCAATCCAATGGTAGCCAATCTCTGGGCCAACAATTTGTAAATTCTTTGATCTCCTCGTCGGTTGCCAATCTTTCAAGCTGGTTAATTGTTGATAACCCAGAACTTCTGACAACTACTGGCTCAGGTTTATGATCTACTTGTTTCCACACTCCTTGTTTCCAGGTTTTAAGTTTATCACCCCTTAATCCATGTATAAAAACTACATCCATGAAAGTAGACTCAGGTCCTGGGTCATAAAGTACTTCACATTTCACTTCACATCTTTTGGGACCATCTACTTCTGAACTAATCCAATTCTGCTTTTGGTCCAAATAATTTGAAGTAAAATTGCATTTTTCTATTGAATATTCCGCCAACCACCAACTGTATTTTATTAACCATAACAAAAATGAAGCCACCAATACAGTTTCATAGTAAAATATATTTTTTGTCTTCATCCAACATAATATCAACAGTTGATGGCATGATGTTAAATCGGGTTTAAAGTAACAGATAACATACAAAATATCTTGAGTTGTCTTCATGACGCTCCTATAATATATATATAGGTACAAAAAATATTAATATTAGTATTGAATCAATAACATTAACACTGATTTAAAGTTGTTTGATATTTAATAATTAATTTCATCAAAAATATTAACACAAATATATTTATAATAATTTATTAGGTATTATAGTAAGTACATATTATATACAACTTTTTTTTACTAAACATAATATTAATTTAGAATTTTGGATAATATACTTATAGATATGTAGATACGTATACTTATTACTTACTGACTCCGGCACGACAACGCCGATTTGATTGCATTTGAAAAATACTTGAACCAGCTTGTGTCGGTGCCGGATAGTCGGTCTTCCATACTGAAACCACAAATTATGATTTTATATACAAAATTAATTATCAATTTAGTAAAGTATTATTAAGAAATAAATTGAAATCAAAAATAATAAATATTTGAAATGTATTTTAAAATTATTTTTATTAAATTTAAAAATGTAAATTTGATATAGGCACTACTCCGTGGCAAACAAAATATCATATTTCAACAAACTGATACTGTTCAGATACCCAAGTAATTATCGACGGAGTCTTAGAATATTTTAGCCCTATACTATTTCACATAAGTTAATAACTACACTAACGAATAGAAAATAGGTCAATATTTATTATGAATATATAATATGTACCTACTAACTATATGGATTAGATTTACCCTAATTTAAACCATACAAAAATTGTATAACTTTCAGCAAGTACTTTTAAATAATATAATTAGGTGACCTATAATATTTTTCCCAAAGTTCATTAAGAGGATGTCAGTACGACTATTTTTAAGGGGGTCTATATAAAAAATTTTTGGACAATTAAAAAAAAAATTAAAATGAATAATTGGTCCCTATATATACTATATAATTTTTAATTATGGTGGTTTTTTATAAATTTATAAAATTTTATTGCAAATATTACTTTTGAATTTTTCATTTATAACAACTTAAAAATATCGTAGAAAGATTCAACAAAAAATAAATGATAAAGAACAACAGTACCTATATAGCGCCCTACATCCTACGTAGTCGATTTGTAATATGTGCATTTAATCACGTTTAATCAAGTAATTGATTAAATAATTTTGATGAAAATGTACTTTTATCCGGGCTAAATCGCTCGCTTCACTTAGGTACCTACTCGAACAGTTTAATTCGGAAAAATCCTCTGATATACTATGAAAAACCACTTTGAGTAGGTTACAGGCAAATGTAAATGTGTTTTGGGTGTAATCGTATTGAACTAAAAAATTGAAAATTCTATAGGGTTAGACCAAAAATTAATTTTTTTAAAAACTTTAAAGTAGTTTTCTGAAAAATCGCTTTTTTGCCGTTTTGGCAAGAAGCCGAGATCAAGAACTCATTAACAGCGATTTAGAAATTTTTTGTATTGTAAAATTAATTTAATAATATAGTTTCTTATCTGTACCACTATTGTTATTGTTGTATAATCACATTATACTACTTGTGGCTTCAAAAATTATCATAAAAGAGAAATAATTATGCTAAATAAAAAATAAGAACTTAAACTAAGACCAAACATAGAGCTTTTGTCCGATAAACATATTTAAACATCTAAAAATATTTGAATAAATTATTTTCATTAAAAAATATTTTATGTTCCTCCATAATAAATATTCTTATCTTTCATATTCTGCTTAAATTTCGAATCTACGATAACTAGGAGAGAAATTTCAATTATTAATGGAGGACGCAACACCGATGATTTTTAGCGATAAAAACATGTTTACATAAAACTGTTAAAACAGATTTTTAAAGTTATTTTACAGTTAAAAACCCTATTATCAAATCGATAGAGAACAAAATGTTGGATTATTATTTATATATATTATTTAGGATTTTTAATTTATTACGTTATAAAAAGTTATTAAAGTTTAATAAAAAACTATTTTAAAACTACAATACATTTTTTTTAGTTAATAAATTAAAAAACCAAAATGAGGTTCCCTCCAAAATATTTTTCTTTATTAAAATATTTTCCCTCTAAAATCCATTTTAAATCCTGTTTTAACATATTTTTGTAAACATGTTTTTTTAATAAATATCGTGATTACACAATATAAATTGGTAGAGACACCGAGCCAATTTTAAATGACTTCTAAATTGTTATATTTTGATATTTCTAAAAATTTCTATAAAAACCCTTTTAAAACGAGTGTGTAGCGTCCTTATTAATGGTTTAGTGTGTTTTGGTATAAATCATATTTAATATTTTTATTTTAATACATTTAATGTACTGTATTAATGAAATTCATTATCATTGTATAAATGATAAAGGAAATTGTGCACATTGTTACAAAAACATATACTAACCTAGTAAAAGGGTCTTTCACGATTGTTGTATTTAATAAATTGTTTTTAAACAAGACTAATTTATAATATTATAGTTATGAGATCTAGTCACGCTTGACTTTTACTCTGATAGGTTTTATTCATTTGACATTGAACCTAAAATGTACGGTTTCTTGCTAAGTCAAAGTTATTGTCAATACTAATAAACACTACCTTAAATTTAAAATATTATATAGTAAGTACCTAATTACATTTATAATATCTACCTATAGGTAAGTACTTTAAAATGTATAGATATCAAATAATAAAATAATTTAAGAATAGGTAGGTAAGTTCCTATTTCAAACACAAAAATGCGAATTATTTATATTCTGTGTATTACGTCTATTTATCATATATATAGATATGTTTAATTTATATTTTAATTGTACACCTACTATTGACGACCAGAATAATTTTATTCTCTTAACACATAACTTCATAAGTTAAAAATCAATAGATGTACTTACTTCTAAAACCTATAAAATATTTACATTTTATTTTTTTAAAATTTATATATAAGTAGATGAAATGTATGAATAATAAAAATAATTAATATATAGGTACTCACGCGTGTATTGCAAACGGTCACATGTGTTACGAACGATTAGCAAAATCTAACTGAGTGGTCGGTCAATATGTGACCTTCCTTCATCAACAGCTGTATATTATAGTAAACGTTACTTTATGATGTACTGAGAAGCGCACGCATTGATATTAGTTGACAAATAGTAGTGACTATATGGAATTTAAGTCAATCACACATACTATAAAATATTGTTCCAGCTAGGTAGTTTCATGATTCAACCATAAATGTCACATATTATGTACTCGTATTATGTAGTTCTATAATTTTTAAATTACGAAATAATGGATACATGTTTTATAAAAAAAAAAGCATTAGGTAGGTATGTAGGTATATAATATATATTATGTTCTGTGAATTTATGATTATAGGTACCTATTGTGTACAGCAGTGGTTCCCAAACTTTTTTGGATCACGCCTCTCTAAAAATAAAAAAAATTTTCATGCCTCCCACTGTTAAAAGTTAAAAAAAATCGTTCAAATACAGATGATTGAAATAATTCCATAGACAAGACAGTTTTTTTATTATTATTTTAGATTTGAAAGATAAACCATTGCATTAGAAAAACGATTATGAGCGAATTTGGCATAAAATCATCTTCGGCAGGTTTAAGCATTTTTAGTCAATTTCGGTAGTTTTCCTCTACGTTTTCAGATAATTACTGGGAATAAAAAATTACCTCATTAAAGAAGGTACCAATAACCAATTATACTATATTTTTTTCTTAAATAGCTTATCAAGTGTAAGCTCCAACTGTAGTAACCAAGTGACAATTTAAGCAAATAATTCTGGCATCGTCAAAATACGCCTAATGTTTGTTGAAGTACAGTATGATCTAATGGAACAAATTGTTAGATATATGTACTTCATTTTAGTAGTTTTTAGATAGTTTGAAATGAATTCTGTTAAATGGCCGTAATAGGGAACGCCGTCTTAATATTACTCAATGGTGTAGTGTACTGTCGGCATTAGAGATAACTATTAATATATCAGTTAAATTGTCGACTATATTTGACCCAGTGACTTAATTAATTATTCAATAGAATATCCACATAATATCAGTATTCAGTAAACCTACCTACCTGATGAGCGAAGTGCTTACACCCTCCCGATGCGTCTACATCTAATATTAATACTTTATAAGTAAAGTAATTTTTTTTGACTTTTCCAATAGTTTTTTTAAAGCGCAAGGAAAAATTACGTAAAAACACAAGGAAATATCGACTATAGTTATACCTTACCTAACCTAACATAACCTTCATCATTCCGTATATACAATGATACTAGACATCAAATTTTCACCAAAAATATATGTATAGGTATTTACTAAAAATTTTTTTTTGAAATTGTTTTCCCAATTTTAGGCTTTTTATTATAATTTAAAATTTCAAGGTTTATATTTCATAAAAAACTTAATTTTAGGATTTAAGACCTAAAAATATAATACAAGTTAGTGACATATTATTTTAACTATTATAGTCTCCCCCGATTCTTGTAAAAGTCATTCAATAGGGAGAAAAAAAATGCTTAAAATTTATTAATATTTTTATAGGATTTACCTAAATTTTAAAAATGGACCACTATCAAAAACAGTTATATAACAATTTAATAAACAAATCCAAAATCGGTTGATCCCTCATCCCTTCTGTGTTACCTACCTATATTATTATTTTAATTTTGTAAATAATTATTATTGAATCATTGCATTCAAAAAGCGAGTTTGAGCGATGTTCAGTTTAATATTATATTCCAATTTATAACAATTATTATTTTCCATTTTTTTTTGTCGTTTTCTCTTATGTTTAAAAAAATTATTAAGAAAATCTAAAATTGACCTTTTTAATGTCCCAACTACAATAAGTGTCTTATCAAGAAAACTTTTTACACAAAAATTCCTAATCAACTTCTATTTAAACTAAAATACAAAGAACATGAATACATGCAACGGAAAATCCAAAACGGATGAAGTCTATACTGTGTATACGATAATATATATTTTAGAGTGACCAGTGTTGGAAGTAGAATGCCAATTACCTACTATGTAGCCAATATAACCCATGTGTTAATACCTAATAATAGTTCTTAATAACTGAAATTTATTAATGTGTTTATTAAATTTAATTTATTATTGCTTTTTTATTTCACCATATAATTTGAGTACAGAATTGTAACAATTGTATTATGTTCTAAATACCCCGATGTAAACTATATTGAGAAGAAGGGTTTCAAAAACGTAAAATTGCATGTCCTAATTACAATATTATATAAAAAATAAACACCTTCCTAATTAAAAAGAAGCTTAGAATTATGTCCCATACAGGATTAATATAGTGCTATACATTTGGTGCAAATTTTAAGTTTGGGTGTTAATATTTCCTGATTTACCAAATAATTTTAGGTAATTTTTTTGGCCATTTTAGATAAATCCGGTAGGAAAAACTACAAAAAAAAGGAGCCTAAATATAATTTCGTCAAATCGAGATTTATGTATATTAATACCGAAGCTCCGCTCAGAATCTTTTTATTGAAAGCAATAATTTATCATTTATCATTTTTTAAATGTAATATACATTCACCAAGAGTATTCTGTCCAATAAGCGAAGTGCTGCCACCCCTACTGACACCCGACGAGCGAAGTGCACTTTTTACTTTATCTTTAATATGTTTTGCCTGAAATTTTAAACCATACATTTCATAAAAAGTGTATTATAAATGTATACTCGGGTATATATATTACCTCTCAGGCTCTTGATTAATTCTTGCAGACAAAATATAGTTTTCAGAAAAATAAAAAATAAATATTATTGTAAAACCATGGTTATATTTTTTGGTCTATGCTATTTAGTCTGTTCCACTCAAAATCTAAAATTGACAATTATGTGTATTGTATTTCTTAAAAGTTAATTGTTGTTTAATTTTTATATTCTCTTAAACATTTATATAATACATTGTATTATATATATTATTATTATATTGTACTTAATTATTATAAATCGTAGTTAAAATTTCAATAAATAATATAAATAATTAATACAAAAAAAAAAGAGTATAAAAAAGATATTAGCTTATTATACAGGTTAGGTACCCCAATTGCATCAATAATACAAATATAGCATTATAAATGTAACGTTATATAGATATATAAATATATAATTATAATATAATATATAATTTATATTAGTTTTGGTCGGTCTGATATTATTATTTTTTGGTTATTTTAATGATAAAATATTTCGATAAGTAATTTTTTAGAAAAAAATAACTTGCCCAATAAAAAAATCTCAAGTTACGAATATGATATTAACTATACTTGACTATATTATTCAAAGAATAATATTAAAACTTGAGTCAAGAATAAAAATAATAATTTTTAATTTTGTTGTAACTGGAATAATTGTACCTAAATAAAAATGAAATAAAGAAAAGTACTTCTTTCTTTGCTCGTAAAATACAAAGGATAACATTTTGTATAGGTAGGTAAGTAGATACTGACGGGGCACGAAATCCGATTGTTGAGATTGCAATATATTTTTTTTTTTTTTTGAAAGAGGAAACTAGAGAATATCAAAAGGAAATGCGAACAAAAAATAATAAACGACATCAACATTATCAAATTATTATACTCTCACTTCAAAAATGTATAATTAACAAAGGATGGGCCATTAACGCATTAGGAAGTTACGTCATTTTAACTTTTTAACGATTTATTTAAAAAAAAATTGATAACCAAATAATTGTTAAGTTTACCAGTTATAATTACTAATTAAATTATATAATTAACGAATTAATTTTCATTTTCATTAATTTAGTAAAATTAAAATGTTTAAAAAGCATGTTCTATTTTTTCAATCCAAAATTTACACCAATATTATATAGACTATATATAGGTACCTAGTTCATGTTCCACAACTTGTAATAAATATTAACTTAGCACAATGTTAAGACTATATTATTATAGTGAGATACCCCTTGATTAATTTTATACATAACTAGGGTCCGGATCACCTTGACCCTCACCTTGACCTTGAACTTTTTTGTTTAATTATTAACTTCACTTGAGTAAAAAGTATGTTTCAAAATTTAAGTCGGCTTATAACAACATACATTTTATTAATAATCCAACTTAACTTATCCGAGTTAAAACAAAATCGTGTAACTTACCAAGCTCGAGTATACTTAGATATGGTACAAAATTGGATGTATCAAATAAAGAATTTTTTTTTCTTTTATCCTATACCACTATACGTGTACTCGTATAATATTTCCGAATTCAAAAGTTAAAAAGCGAAAAACATAATAAATACGCGGACACTATCGTGTTGAAATTCAATCGATCCGTCAGCTCGACCTGGCGACGACCAAATAATATGACTGTGACGGGCGTGACGTGACGGCCCGACGAAACGACTGGCGGTAATAACAAGTAAAGAATATTCGTTTTTATTCGACCGTCGTTACCGCGTTATTAAACACATAAAACGTGTTCCCGAAAGCATCACCCAAAGACGATACATATTAAATTATGTCTTTCGCACGTATGATAGTGGTCACTGCAACACAGAACACTGTGATATAATTATATATGACTGCAAGTCAGTATTATAGACTTATAAAATAATATAATTGTTTATTAAGTCTATGGTCAGTATGATATTATACATTATACGACTTCACCGTACGCGCGAAACCCGACGACGACTGCAACGACGTCAATATAGACAGTAAGAGACGCAACTATAAAATAGCAAATATCTACTTAGAAATATAAATATTTAGGAAACCGTTTAATGCACAATATTATCGTACGGGAAATCTCGTTTGTTCCGCTTTGAATATCTGCTTCATTGCCACATGATATTTTGAAAGTCTCGAATGACCTGAAAATGTAAATTAAATATAATGTTTATAATATACATATGTCCCGGCATTTTTATATTATTTGTCACAATTTTAATCGATAATATATAAATACTTAATAGTTAATACCGCAGCTATTAGTAACTACTGTATACATTTATTATGTTTTTGCGACCAATTTTTATTTGGGTTCGTGTCACGGTAATGAAAATTTGTATTGTGAAACACGCGAACACTGATCTCGACAATTTATTCAGCGAGTGCGTTCGAATCGACACGACACATAAACGTTTACCTATTCATATTTCATATCGATAAGTTTAGGTACGATTTTATGCCATATAATATCTATAACTTATTGTAAGTATAATCGTCTGTACCTATGTTTGAAAATATTACAGATTAAATATATTATTATTACAATTTACGATGGCTTATCTGTAGTTTTTCAAAATTAACTTTTTTTTTTGTTATCATTTTTAAGATGCATTTAAGACATATTATTTACTAAGTTAAAAATTATGTTTGTAGAGTATTCAGGTACAAAATTCAGAAAATTAAATTTTTTACCTACATATCTACCTATATCATATAAAATATATTTATTTGATAGATTAAATCTTAAAAACGTTCTCTTGAACAATTTTAAAACATCACGATTCTCCCTTTTATTTTAAGCGGATTTTTATATTTTCCCAAAGGTTGATTCGTAGGATTGTTAAGTATTCGAAAACAAAAATCTGCCTGTATATACAGGAATATATTATAATACATT
This sequence comes from Pemphigus obesinymphae, assembly GCA_025469235.1. Classification (NCBI taxonomy): domain Eukaryota; kingdom Metazoa; phylum Arthropoda; class Insecta; order Hemiptera; family Aphididae; genus Pemphigus; species Pemphigus obesinymphae. The sequence goes on from JAIPRL010000183.1 coordinate 175,601, forward strand.
AGGTAGATGGATTAGAATTCGAGTTTAAACAAATTATTCCAAATAGTTATTGTTTCCAATCGATACTTTGAAAGTTACTGACTGAAAGTGGATATATAGTGCAATAAATGTCCTAAAGAAAACTCGCAATGGGTTATTATATAATATGGCTTACTATAATACATTATTGATTTTTATTGATTCTTCAGATAAAAATAATAAAGAATCGAAGTATTGGTTTAAACAAATTATAATCAATATTTGTTTTTAGAATTATTTATATTCAGTTTTGAATTGTTAAAATCTAAAGGAATTAATTATAAAAGAAATGTTCTGAAAAATATTATATCGTAATAAAAACTAAAAACTTTATTTATAGGTTTAACTCCTTTTCGCCCAAGATTTATTGTTCGTATAGAACACATTATAGATATAAAATACACTCAGTATTAGATCTGTTAAAATAGGGATTTGGTTGTTAATTTCAGATTTTTAAGCAGAATATATTAGAAAATATTTTAAATCTCTCGAAAACCATTTAAAAAATAATTTTAAAATTTAGTCTGTTTCAGATAATATATTTTATAAAATTTTTGACTCGGAACCAAAAGATTCTAATTCGATATTTTCAAATTGTTCAGGAAAGGATTTTCCAAGGGCGAAACTACGAGAAGCAAAAGGGCAGCTGCCCTCCACTAAAGTTAACTCAGTCAGTCAAATCGATTGTCAGTCGGCTGAATCAACCGTAGTGAGACCTTCTTTAAAAAATAATTTTGCTACGTCCCTTTATTTTTTAGTTTATAATATTGGTAACTTAAAATTGATTTAGAATATTTTGATTCTCTGTAACTCATTTAATAATAATGTATATTGGTTCATTCCAATTTCAAGAATAGTTCATACAGAAATGAATAATTACAAAGGTATAAAAATATCATTTAAATTCCGATTTAAATGTAGAAAATTTTTGAATTTTTTTTAACGATCTGATAATATTAATTAAATACACGGCTTGTAAATTTTAATAATATTTTATAAATGGTTCTATAATTTCCATGTCAGATCTATTTTTATTGTTGCGTCATTGAAATATTTAATTTAAAATATATTTAAAAAAAAATTTGTATACATTTACAGCATACCTTTTTATAAATATGCACTTAAAATAAAAATGTTTAATTCTTTTTTTAGAGTATTTTGCATCCTTGAAGAGATTTTTTGATTACTTAAGAGTTTAACACCCTTAAATAGTGTAATATAAATTGTTTTTTAGTTTTTCAAATAACTCTGTTACTATAATACTTAAATAATGAAATATACAGTCTTTGATATGTCCACTAAAAATTGGAAGATATTCGTATTTACGATTATTTTTTTCCTTAAAAACACGTCACATTCATGTTCTGTTGAAAAATGAACTCGTTTATTTGATCATTATTTTTTTTTGTCATCATTGTATTGTGTATATAAAATAATAAATCCATTGTACTTTGAAGTTTAAACAGTAGGTATGTTTTAAATTACCTGCCCCATAGTCCCATACATAATCTAATTTATAACTTTTTGGACATATATTTAAATGACTGTAACATTTTATACGCTCAGTTTTATTATTGATAACTTGTGTTATCTGAATAATGATTTCCAATTTATAATATAAAATTTAAAATAATACATATTTTATACAATATTAAATGTAAAATTAACGTTAAATGAACAAAGTAAAATCGTTCACGTTCATAAAAAGAAACTGAACGTGTTCATTCCAAAAACAGAAAAAAAAAATTGTGTAGTCGATTACGAGTACTCCATTCTGTTTTCGTGTTAATTATTATTATTTTTTTGTTAAAATTATGATTTATTAATGTATACAATTAAAAGTATAATAAATGGTAGAAGACCAGGGCTAGGGGGATAATATAATTGGGTAAAATATAAAACTGTATGTAAAGCAACATAATTAAAGTGCAACGAGTAAAGCTAAATTACAGAAATAAGATGAGTTGAGATTAAGAACAAAAGGGAAAAAAGAATTATACACGCTGGCTTATAGTCGGGTGAATGAAAAATGGTAGCTAATACAAACGCCCCCGGTGGTTTATTTTCGTCAGGGTTACATAAAATAGTTTTTAGTGATACGCGCCAAAATCGTCATAACGTTCCACAAACCCCTAAAATATAACTACAATAGTTAAATGTTCCATTTGTACCCAGAACGAACATAAAAAGGAAATAATAATAACGTATCTTAGTTTGAGAACTCCTCTTTATCAGAAAAAAAAAATAGCTAACACATTTTCCAGCGGTCACTTTTTATTTCTCCGACTATAGGGAAGAGAAAAACAATCCAGGAATTAAAAAAAACGTACGATGTTTAAAAGATAATAATGGGATGGTATTAACAAAATACACGGAGATGATAAACAAATATACAGAATATTTTAAAGAATAATTGAATTCCCGATAGAGGCAGTAGATTAAATTGAATGGGTACAGTAAAAAAATGGAAATTAAGAAAGCAGTGCGACCGGATGTATGGTGTACGGTATACCAGTAGAAGTATGAAAAAATTGGGGAGTTTAGGTATATAGAATGGCTGACAATGTTATTTAATAAAATACTAGTTAAAAGCAAAATTCCTAAGGTGTGGAGAAAATGTGATAACAATATATAAGGGTATAGGTGATGTACAGAAATGTGAGAATTATAATAGTGGGATAAAACTTATGAGCCACAGTATGAAGATTAGGAAAAGGTAATAGATAAGAAAGTAAAAAGTGAGAAATTTGTTTGGAGAAATCAGTTTGGGATTATTTCTGGGAGGGTAATAGTGGAGCCAATATTTAGTATTAGACAGTTAGTAGAGGAACCGTGGTGTAGAAGAGGGGGCAGAGGGGGCCTTTGCCCCCTGAGGTATAAAAAAGTTATACTTTTGCCTCCACAGATAAAATAAACAATGTAAACATGCATAATTAATTTGTAATATATTATAATAATTAATAATAAATAATACTCAAAGGTTTTTTTTATTTTATACATTAATATTTTCCACTTATATATAGCGCTCTGTATAATAATAAATATAATATTAGTATAAGAACCAAAAAGTGTTTTTCAAAATAATTCTATAAATCATACATTCTTATAGGATAATAAAATAATAATAATTATTAGGATAGCAAAACTATCGTGCATTATATCATTGATTATAAATTACTATAGATTGGCCACCGGCATACAAAATTGTACGCTATTTACCCGATAGAGTGCGTTAACAATATAAATTGGCTATAATAATAATAATATGTTATATTTCGACGGTCAACCGTTGTATTTGGACTACAAAACGATAATAAACCGATTTTCGTCGCCCGACTAACCTCCACGCACGACACAATACTGCCTGTCCTAGACCAATACGAATAACAATATTGAATTCATTGTTAGAAATCGTTTTCCTAATTTGCTGACATTTGACAATGTTATTATTTTTATTACTCCATGCCACGTCGCGGTCGCATCGAAACGGTCTCGTTTTACAAGTACAAGTACACAGATATGCCTATCCTAAAATACGTATTTTTTTTTTTTAATTGGACAGTTTTAATTAATCTAAAATCATTTAAATGTATTAAATATTATATTTAATTGTGTGATTATTTTTAACATCCTATAGGTTGGTATTAAACAATACATATTTAACTTTAAAAATACAAAAATGCTTATAGGTGTATATTTTTTAGGTCAAAATTTTACTTGCGTTCACAATATTGTTTTTAAACATTGATTTTTTTTTCAATATTGACTATTGACATTTAATTTGGTATAAGTAAATACATAATTATTAAACACATGCCTATAAGTATTTTTTTATTTAAAATATATAAACATTATGTTATAGGCATAATATTATATTTATACGAATATTTAACTAATATTAAAAGTAGTAAAAATTAAACAAATTTGTTAATTAAGTATTATTAAGTATCTTGATTCTATAATTCTATTGATTCACTATACCTACAAATAAAAACTTAAGGTACAATAGTAAATAATAATTATGAAAGGAAAAATAAACTAAAATAGTACGAGTACCTATATTATAATACATTATTTGTTGTTATAATAATATCAGTACATAAACAAATTAACTAGGTATAGGCATTGATTAAATATTAAATATTAATTATATATATAATCAATGATCAGATCGAACTTGGACTATATATAAATAGGTTGGAGATAAGCAAGGATTTTACAGATCACCAGCTATTGGTTCTGAAACAAATTATAGGCAGTAAAGAGTATAAATTTGTTTCTCTAAATTTTCCTGATCTTAAAACTTGACTCGGATGAAAATATAGTATTAGTGTGTCTTGGAAGTTCATTTGGTACTACCACTGATCATTAAAAAATGTAGAATGTATTAAACATAATAAATTTCATTCTAAAAGTGACAAAGAGGAGAACATTTTTAACAAATGCCCATGTACTAATCTTTCAGTACCATAGAAATTGGTGAAAAATAGACAGTGTACCTACTGTAAACAAATGTACATTCAAAATTAGTTTTGAAGTTAGTGGAGTATTTGTCAAAACGGTAGATGTTTTGATGAAAGTTCAAGCTCGGTATTATAAATATGCACAAAATATTACTTAGTGTAGCTGCAGGGTATGTTAAGTTTAGTACTTTTAGGTAATTATATAATAGTTGGGAATCGTGATATAATGCATGTAATTTATAAAGTAAACTCATAAATACTTTATATTAATAGTAGGGCATAGTATTATAATACCTATGTAATGTAAGATAATTAGTTTAAGTTAAGTGGAAGTGTTATGGGTGTTTATATGGAAGACTGGATAACCTAATTAATGGTTACCACATTACGTATACATTTTTATTTGAATAGTCTAGTGGCCAGAATGATTTCACACGATTTTTTTATATTTTACTAGAGGATACATTTTCCTCCCAACCCCCCAATGGGTGAACATAAAAATTGATATACTCATATTTATAATAACTATATGTAGGGATGATGTTACATCATATCAGCAATTATTAGTTATAAAATATATTGAGTTTACACTTATGTGCCTATTTCAAAACGAATGAATTAAAAACAATTTTGAATTCTATATAGTAATTCCTAAATAAAATATGTTTGAATTCAATACTATTAATTATATTCTATATTATGTAGTATTTTAATAAAAGTTTTATTATTTTTATATTAATATTTATAATATAATGTCAAAAAAAAATATTTTTATCAAAATTATTTGTAATATTTTTGTAAAAATATATAATTATAATACAATTTGTTGTGAAATTTACAGATCACAAAAATAATTTTATCGCATACAGTTCATGGAAGGTGATCTTTTCCCAGATATTTTGGATGATGGGTAATACAACCATAATAATCGGAAGATGATATTTGCTAATCAGTCGAATTCATAGATCGAAAAACATGTCAACGAACGTCAATTTTTCGTCATATTTCGCTACTAGGTGATTTCGTTTACGGTGTTCTTCAATCATCTACTTTCTATTACACAAACGCAAGACCACAATAGCAATCATTCAACAATGGAAACTAGTATGATTTAAAAGGGGCCATCAGAAGGCTGGCCCATGTAATTTAATTTAGAAATGACGATTTACACATACATGGTGTATACAAACTCAATGGTAAGAAGACAGTCAGTAGGGGATAAAAGCACTTCACCCGTTGGTAGGATACTGGTGGTGGATATGTATTGAATTTGAAAGCAAAGATAAATCATTTCTTTCTAAAAAAATCATTCTGAGCGAAGCTTCGGTGGATACACTTGACAATTACTGTAGATTATACTAATAATATATAATATAATGAAAAAAAAAGTTGAAAAAAGAAAAGATTATTTAGAAATAAAGGAATTCGAACCTAGCACATGAAAACATCATTAGCTATCATTAGACTATGTACAAATGTTAAAATTCTTAAAAAAATTAATCTACTAAAGAATAATAGTAAAATCGCTTAATTTCAATTTGATACAACTTTAAAACCAAGTTCGACCGCCAAATTCTGACTTCTTCATTATTTTTTTGATCAAAATTACATACCTATTAAAAAAAAAAATTCCAAAAATTTTCTTGTAAAGTAAAAAAGATATATCTACTTATTATAAATTAAATTAATCAAAATTGAAAATTACTGTTGTAGTTGTTAGTATAGCACAAAAATGGGTATAAATTTTCAAAATGTTTTTTGTCTACATAACACTGAAAAAATTAAATAGTTGGTTTAACAATATTTTTTATTTAACCAACTACAATATATACTAAAATAATAGTTGCTCTTACGATATTTTAAATATTTGGTTTAATAATATTTTGTAGTAAATATAATTAATAAGTAGGTATATTAATATTCATAGTTATATTTGCTATAAAACTTACCTATACATCCAAATTTAGCCACGAGAATTAGCCACATATGTAAAAAAGATTGATGGCTGTCTCGTATCGGAAGGAATTACTTGGAAATTTAACCCACCAGCATCACCACATTTCGGTGGTATATGGGAAAGTGCAGTAAAAAGCGCTAAGTACCACCTCACGCGAGTAGTAAGAGGTATCACCTTAACCTTATGTGAACTGCAGACGCTCCTTTGTCAAATCGAGGCGTGCCTCAATTATCGTCGTCCGCTCACTCCCATCAGTAGTGATCCCAATGATTTCGAGCCAATCGCACCAGCACATTTTTTAATCGGTGGACCCCTGATGTTCCACCCCCAGAACCAGTGATTAATGAGACGGAGCTAACAAACTTGAAGCGATGGAAACTAGTTCAAGGCCTACTATACAAAGCTTTTGGAAAAGGTGGCACGCAGAGTACCTTCCGCAACTTCCAAGTCCGGGGAAAATGGACAGCAGGAACAGCTCCGTCAGAGGTGAATGATATATAGTGATCGTAAAGGAAGACAACACACCACCCTCAAAATGGAAGTTAGCACGCATAGTTAAAGTACACCCAAGGAAGGATTCTATTGTCAGAGTTGCTACGATAAAATTACCTAATGGTTCAGAATTAACCAGACCGATTGTAAGGTTATGCCCATGGTTGAAATATACCAGGTTATTGCAGCTATACCCCCACTATGACGTTTTTTCACGTAAAGGAAATAAAATGGCAGGCGTAAGGGGCGCTGTTTTCATTGGTTGTTTTCATGAGCTATTTATTATTGATTACATTACAAAATTATCAATGATAATACAGAACAGTAAAGTTTTCTATGGTGCACCCTTACGCCCGCCATTTTATTTATATTTGATAACGATTTGGTAATTTGCAATAACCTGGTATATTTCAACCATGGTTATGACGGGCGATCGTCAACGTCACTCCAGCGCCGAGAGCTGTTCGATACTTGAAAAATTAATCATAGGTACTAGAGATCAGTCTCCGGTCCCGGGTCGGACCGGACCGGACCGGACCGGAATCCCGATTCAGTGCGGGTTGGTAAAAATGTTTCATTTGGTTTTGATTTGGTTTTGATTTGGTTTGGTCCGGTCCGGGTTAAAACTGTTATTATTATTTTCTCTGGTATGGTCTGTGGTCCAGATTATATGCTATACGTCTATACAATATAATAATGGGTTTTGGGTAAATTCGGGCCATACCTGAATCCAGACCGGAATTTCTTATTATTTATATATTTTAATAATTCCATTTTAAAAACGGTTTATTAATGTTATTTGTCAACCCACGTGGAAGATGGCAAAATATGATCGAGTAGGTTTAAACCAATCGAGTTATTTAAATAATAATATTTTATACTTCTTATCTCAAATGTACATTATTTTTGTCCTTATCAAGTGCCGGTTTCACGTTTCCGGTCGACTATATACAATTACATAACTATGTAGTGACTACCATCATTGATTATAAATTGGTAATATATAATCTATAACGCTACTATAACACCTATAAATTATTATAGTATATAGTCAATATTTGAATACTGAATATATAATATACCCACTACCCGTATATGATAATTATAATCATTATTCTGATTTTCTGAATTTTTAATGTCTTCTGTTTTCCTGTTTTTATTCGGACTCGTTCATGGCAACATCTTCACGAGTAGGTAAGTCCAATAAAATATATTCTATACGTAATTAAAAGTAAATTATTATTATTGGGTATATTGGTATATTGGTATATAATATTTTTATAATTTTTTAGATTATTATATAATGTTAATAATTATATTATTATTACTTCCAGAACTCGCGTATTTATCAAATAATAAGATTTATAAAATTCGAAATGTTTTTGATCGGTATTTTAATTTTGGGAATTTTGTCCCAGTTCGATCTGGTTTGGGCTTTTAATAACGGTCTTTGGCCCCGGTCAGATTTTAAGAAATATACTTAAATTTGGTCTGGGTTGGTACGGGTTTTAAAATATGTGGTTTGTCTTGGTCTGGATTGGTCTGAGTTGAAAAAAATATTATCCCATTTGGTCCGATCAGGGCAATTTTTCTTTTTAATTTTTTGGTTTGGTCCGGTGTCATATATTTAGGACCGGACTGATCCCTAATACGTACCTATTTCAACCGTTCACGTTTTTCAAATATTTGTTACGACCCTGTTTACACCGCGGTTATTATTATTCTGTGTTATTACAAAATATTTGCGATCGGAAAACAATTTTTACATTTGATAATATTTTGAAAATTCATTACAATGTAAATATAAATAATTGTTAATATTTAAGTCAATATTTAACTCGTTAATGAGTAATTTGTTACAATTTTAGAGGGGAACGATCGTCCCGTCGCCACTGCTGTTATGATACCTGTTTACACCAAGTAGACAAAAGTTACCAAAAACAAAAAAAATGCCTTTGATGTCTACCGCTTTTCGAGCAAACAAGAGCCTCTAGAAACATGAACATTGAACCAAAAAAACATGAACCGCCAGTTGGATTTTATGTTGTCAAATTGTCAAATTTATCTCCCATTTGTTGGAAAACAGAATTTTGTAGTTTTATCGGCCTAGTGTTAACCAGGAATAACCTATATATGATCTATTTAATATGAATTCCTGGAATCGACGAGACTGATATTTGTATTGATAAGATTGGCCTAGTAAACTTTGACACTATGTCTACATAATATATTCTATATTTCAGTTCCTAGTAAGATTAGGAAACAGTATCTAAATTCTAAATAGCACGATTTAGCTGTACGCCTGTACAATCACTGACACATGACACATATAAAAATATAATGGCACATAAGTTCAGTATAATTTATTAGACTTTGTGTATACAATTTAAATATCATAAATGGACAAATAATTAAAAAACATTAACTCAAATAATTTAAGTTAAATTCACTCTAAAGCTGTCATTTAAGTTATAGTAACTTGAACTAATTTTTTGTACCAAATATCCTTATACCTTATATTCACTTATCCACTGGAGAATGAACATTTACTGTCTGGCCCTCGTTCAAAAGAGTTGCTGGTCCCGACCCATATGAAAATAAAAAAGTATTGTCAGTATTAATATAAATAAATAATTTGTTATTATTATAAATAAATACGAACCAACTAATAATATAAAATCAGTTTCTCGTTCTCGGATAAATTATATCTATTCGCTTTTTCATTCACAATTGAATGTTATGCTATAATTGCATCTTTGAAATTAATTTTTAGTTTTTATTATCAATGCCAATAACACATTATTCGTCCTAGATTTCTAATTCTATATCCACAATATCCTTCAACCTTTTCTCAGTCTACGTTTTTCTATTCATTTTCAAATATATTTGTTCTATTTTCACCAACGACTTCTTTAGCTGCTACCCTCTTAACCAGGGTTGGAAAAAACACAACGCAGTTGGAGTAAATTGGGTTTTTTTTTTCATAAACCCAAAAAGAACCAATATTACTCTATGGGTTTTTTAAGAAAATTCTTTGGGTGGGTTTTAATGGGGTTTATTTATAAAAAACAATTTTAACCCACTAAAAATGACTTTTAATACGCTGTTTTTTTTTTAAACTTACTTCGACCCAATAAAAATTAAAAAACTTGGATTGATCCAATGTTAAGCTACTAATTGATGTAGTGTTATTTTATTTTAGTTTTTACCAGTTTTATAATTTATTTGTTAAGTTATATTTTAATAAAATATTTATTATTTAATACTATTTTTGTTTTATTTTTATTACTCATAACCTGTCCTGACCAAAGCCAGTAACTTATTAGTATAATTTAATATAATAAGAATAATATATAATAATTATTTAATTCTTATGATCAGTCTTTAGTATTACAAATTGATTAATAAAATATTTATAAATAAACTAACATAATACTAATATCTAATTGACATGGTAATAATATAAAATATTAATAACAGAAAGAATAGCATAACTTAATAAAAATAAGACATTTAATAAAAATTTAGACAATTTAGTGTTTTGGTTGATAAGTAATATATTTAATATTTTAAAAACAACTTTAAAATTAATAAAAACAAAACACTACCTAACGAAAAATGTAATTTAACATGTACCTATATACATATATAATATATATACATAAGTAGATTGGTATAAAAAAATCAGTTTTAGAACTTTTCAGAAACGTAAATTACTCTTGGAAAAACATATTTTAATTGTATACCAGATTTTTTTAGTTCAGGAAAATGTAGTTATCAAATTAAATCTTTTAGCTCATTACTGAGGCATCATTATTTATTGGAATAAATACAGTATTTTTTTCATCAATGCAATCATAAATAGTTTGTAAATTGTAATCTAAATTATTTTAGTGCTGGCCATTTCACAATATCACAATATATATATATAGTATCACGATACTACAATATTTAATTTACATATTAATAATTAGTAATAAATATATAATATATATTATAAAAATAATTGTTCAGACGTTTGCACATTCAAAATTTATCATAAAATCTATTAAAGGACCATAAAACAAAAAAAATGACTTAGGCTCAATTTATAGATAAATAAATTATAAAATTAATGGTAGTACTCAAATTTGTCTAAGTCGATTCGTTAAGGCGCTAGAGCTCGAATAATAATG